>CANJKZ010000496.1:0-10000 GCA_947471745.1 Closterium sp. Naga37s-1 | reverse complement strand
GCTTCCCACTGCGTGCCTTTGGTGAAGGTGATGTCGAGTAGTGTGAAAGTAGTGGTGCTGATTTCAGTGGTAATGCGTATGCCTTCCATGAGGTTGTTGTACCCTTCTATCCATCGATGCAGATCTGCCAGCGATCCGGTCCAGACTATGAGTCCGTCATCGATGTAGCGCTTATGTAGTAGCACATGCTCCGAAAGGGAAGGATATAGCTCCTTCATGCGAGCGTCTAACCAACTCATGAAAAGCACTGCATATATCACCGCTACCGGGGTTCCCATGGCCGTACCACGGATCTGTCGGTAGAACCTTCCGTCGAACTGGAGATGATTTTTAGTCATCACGAGCTCGAGCAGCTCACAGCAGGCGCTGAGCTGCTTCGGGGGGCTCGTCTCCGACCAGCCCTGGTAGCCATGCAAGCGCACGAATTTTTCTTTGGTTTCTCGGATGGCAGCGATGCCTTGTTGCAGCGGGATCGATGGGTAGAGACTCTCTACATCGTACGTGAGGAAGATCGCATTTTCGGGTATGGGGAGGGAACGAAGCGTATGTAGGAGGGTGATCGAGTCCGGTAGGTGAGCTGGCGCTAAAGTTAGCAGTGGGCGTAGGTAATAATCCAAAACCTGGCTGGCATGCTCAAACACCCACAGTGTAGACGAGCAGATTGGTCTCCCCTTGACAGGTGTTTTGTGTAGTTTTGGTAGTAAGTAAAACCTGCATACACGAAAATGTCCAGGGTCTGTACCTGTACGCCGCTCGCTGTCTGCGTCTGTGTGTTGCTCGCGGTCTGAGTCTGTGCGTCGCTCAACCCTAGGTTGCAGGATGTATTCAATGGTTTCATTTGGAAACCTGTTCTTGTACCTCGTGCACCACTCGTTGAGGTCTCTACACAGCTCGTCCATGGGTACCGCTGCAACTTCTCTGTAGGTTTTGGTGTCGGATAGCTGTCTGAGTGCTTCTGCTCGGTACCACGAGGTGTCTAGGAGGGCTAGACCTAGATTCTTATCCGCTGGCTTCACCACCACCTGCGAATTCTTACCCAGTCTTTTTAGACACCGTAACGCATGTTCACTTATGTTCCTGCGAGCGGGGCGCGTCATCAGTGGGAGGCGTTCAACGACGTTTCTCTCCACCTCGGCGATGTATCGCTCAACAGGGGGTGTAGCCGGGTTTGGCATCCAGGTCGGGTTGCGAATCCGGAAGCGCGGGGCTGGCCTGTCGGATGAGAACTGCGAGGTCATTCTCACTGCTCTCGTGAATTTTGAGAGTGCACTCATTATGACTTGTTCCGTGGGGGGTGGTGGTGTCGGGATGAACGAGAGTCCTAGGCTTAAGCCCTCAAGCTCCGTTGGCGAGAGGGCTAGTGCGGATCGGTTGTGAATGAATTTGGAATCAAGTTCATCTTGGATTGTGGTTTGAGGTGCTCGGAGAAGGTGCTTCTGGGTCGGGTTCAAAGGATTTGACTTGTAAGTTTTCCGAGGCCTCGAACGGAGTTGCTTATGCTGTCTAGCCGGGCTTACCTGCAGGTTTATGCCGTATGTTGCAGCCGGTGGGCTTCGGGGGAGGGGGGCACTCATATTGTTTGGGTGGGGTGTGTTCGTTGAAGGGTGCGTTGGCTGGCAGAATGTGGGTTGTGCTTCCGGGCTGGTGCTGGTTCGTTGGTGGGGGTTGCGCGAGGGTGTCTTACATCTCTTTGGCTGTGGGGCTGGAGTGGGTGGGGACCCTCGTACGTACCTCTGAGTTGTGGTGTCCGCCATGGTTGTTCGGCCACTTGCTGGACGAGGCGTGGTGTTCTGAGGTGTATGGGGAGGAATCAACGGCCTAAAAAAGACATGGGTAGAGTATGGGCAACAGGCATGTAGTTGGGGTTATACGGTACTCCTGTTCCATCAGGGGGTCCGACCCATCCCACCGGTTGGGCTGTCTGAGCTCCTCTCGCCACCTGTTGGAAGGTGGGAGCGGGGGGTGCGTATGCATATGTTGCTGGTGCGGGTGTTGATGACATGTCTGACAGATATGAGAGTGCAGGTTGTGCGGGTGCTGATGTGGGCTGGGTATGAACGATGTGCTGCGGAAAGATTAGGGGTTGTGTGTGGTGCATGATGCTGTTGCCTGGTGCCAAGGTGTGATGCAGGGTGGTGAAGGGGTAAGGGTGATAAATGTTGTGAAATGCCGGTGCTGCCATGAAATTGTATGCGGGGGCTGCTGGTGGCATGGAAGCTTGCAAGGCAGGTTGGGCAGGGGTGCTGGGCTGTTGCGTAGCCTGTGCTTGCGTCGCTTGGGTGTGGTCACTCGTGCATTGTGCTGGCTGAGCTGCGTGCTCGGTTGCAGGCTGCTCTCTCTGTGCCGGCTGCCCCTGACCTAGCTGCGTGCTCTCAGGCTGTTCCAACTGAGTGCCTCTTTGCTGCCCTCCCTCTTCCGTGCGCGCTCCCTGTCGTGCATGCTCCTCTGCTCTCTGCAATGTGCTTGCATTTGTGCGCCTTGCTGGCCGGGTGGGCAGTGAGGGGAATTGTGGTGCCATGCGAAGCGCATAGTGCTGCTGAAACGGTGTCGGTATAGCGGTGTGGGCTGTCCCTGTGCGCGGTTGCCTGGGTGGATTTACCTTTAGCCCATGCATAGCTACCTTCACCGCCGCCGCAGTCTTGGCGAGTGTTGCGGCTGACTGCGAGGCCCTCGCCGTTGCCTGCAGGTGTCCTCCCCGTCGTATGCCCTCCGCGTGCCGCGAGTTCGTTGCGGGTCTGGCCGCCACTACTGCCGGCTGCGCCGCTACCCTAGCTGCTGCCGATGCTGCTGCTGCACCAGCTGCTCTCTGTGTGGTGGCTGCACTTGCTGCTGCTGGCTCGGTTGTGGCTGGTGCATTGGCACTAGTTGCAGCCCCTGCCCCTGCTGCTGCCTGTGCCGTCACCGCAGTGGACTCTTGTCCTGCTGCCGCTGTAGCACCTGCTGCCGACGTGGTTGCTGCTCCCGTTTCACTCCTCTCCCCGGGCTGCCTCCCGTCCTCTCCTCCCCCCTCTGCTAGTGCTGTTGCAGGTGGGACAGCCGCTGCCCCCTCTGTGGTCCCCCCAGTCCGAGGTGCTGCAGTTGCTATGGGTGGCTGGTTGGTGGTTCTGTTTTGTGCTCTGTTTTTCTTTGCCTCACGTCGGCGTTGTGCCTTGCTCTTAACCGTTGGCTGCCCTGATTCTACCGTGGGCCCGCTGACTCTCTGGCGTCGTTCCAGGGCTTGGACTCGCTGCTGCAGTGGGTCTATGCCCTTGATAACCAGGGTGTTGACCAGCGAAACCAGATCGGTAGAAGGGTTTGCTAGGGTCCCCTCTCTCCTCGCCTGCACTGCCCGCTCCTTCTCTCGCCTGGCTGTCACCCTCTCCTTCGAGTTCCGGTTGCCTTTTATCCACACAGCGTGGCACATCAGCTCGCGTGCCATGCCACGGGCTAAGTAGTCCGCAGCCAGCTTCTTAAGATAGGTGTCAGCAGCTGGAGTACCGGGTGTGGTGTGACCGTTGAGGAGGTGAGGGTTTCCCTCCAAGAATGGCTCAAAACCAGCGTGTGCCCGCTTCTGCCAGAGCTCCAGCGTTGCTTCTCCTACCGCCTTCTCTCTCTCTTTGTAGACCAGCAGGGTCACATGCGCTTTAGTCTTGAAGCTCTTCATCTGGTCCTCAAGCTCGCGGTTGAGTTGTTCCTGCAAGACGGCGTCGGTGAGTTGGAGCGTCGGAGTTGAGATCCTTAGAGCGTGGGTCACCTCACCCTCCCTGAGCTGCTTCTGGAGCTCCTTCAGGCCGTTCGATACCCTGCTGAAAGAACGAAGACTATCCCGGAACGAGGCCAGCTCCTCCTCGAGTGCTTTGACCACGGTTTCGCGTAGGGTAGCCGGAGGCAAGCCTGCCGGGGGTTCAGGTGGTGTCTTGTCTAGTAGTAGCGGCTGCAGGTCGTCAAACAGCCGGCTCCATACGGTGGGGAGATCATCGCCTTCCGCCAGCCTATAAGCCGCCCCCAGCCTCCTCAGCCCGAGCTCTTCACCCCGCATAATCGCTGCTGCCGCCTTCTTGATGTCCCTGCGCGTTAGGTTCACCAAGTCGGCGTCTGGGTCTTGATGGCTCCTTGGGCTCATGGGTTGCTCCGCCTCGTCCTCTCCTCCCCATGGATCGAACTCAACAGGGCAGTAGAGAGTCAAGGTTTGTTCTCGGTCGGTTCTGGCAGGCGCGTCCGTGTTGATGTTTTCCGGGTGTTGCTGCGTCTCTGGCTGTGCAAGCGGTGTGTTTGCTGCTGTCCCTTCATCTCTGGCCTGGATCTGTGATGCGTTTGAGTTCGGTAATTGCGTTGCAGGTGTGGTCCCATCGCTACGGTTGACCGGTTGGTTCTGGTCTTGTCGCTTGGCAGGTGGAGGGTGTGCAGTAGGCACTGCTCCCCTACTCGGCTGCCCCTCAGTGCCTTCACACGCTAGCATGAAGTCTTTGATATAGCTGCTTGTGACGACAAACGCCTCTCCCAGCTTCATATTCATCGCCACCCTCGACCCCGTTGGTACCTCCCTAGCGTTAGCCGCTGCTACTTCAGGTTGCTCCGCTGCCGGTGCCGGGTGTGCAGCGCCTATCTCTTGTGCTTCAGCCCTCTCTGCCTTGTCCTTGCCGGTGGTTTCTAGCGCCGTTGTTGGCTGCGAAGGTGTCGGTACTTGTACGGCTGCATCCTCTCCTGCCCTCCCTACCCCCATCCCTCTCTCCCTCTCCCTGCTTTCCCCTGCTGCAGCGTTGTCTTCCCGCTGTGCCACGTCAGCTGCGTTGGTCTCTGCCATCACCTCCGCATCAGCTCCTCCCGGGTCTCTCGCCGTTAGTAACCCGGGCATTGGGCTGGCGGACGGAGGGGCTTGGCTGGGATCTGCTGGGAAGGGGGGGTTTGCCAGAGGGGCCATGGGGGCTGATGTAGGATGACGTGCAGCTCCGTCCTGTACGAAGAGGCTGCTTGTGCTTCCCACCTGTTGCATCCCTGGCATTGGGCTGGAGGTTGGGGTGGTGTGGGGCATGAGAGTTGCTGCTGCAGCATCATAGACTACCGGTACCGCTTCTGCATCGTCCGTGGCTGCTGTCCCCGTTGTGTTGGCTGCTGTAGGTGATCCATCCGCTGCTGGTGTCTCTGTTGCGTTGCTTGCTGCCGGTGTCGCTCCTGTGCTGGTTGCCGTTGGTGCCACTGCTGCGTCGACTGTTGCAACCATAACTGCTGCCCTGGCTGCTGCTGGGGGAATTCCTGGCATTGGGCTGAAGGGTGGGGTGGTGTGTAACGGGAGTGCTGCTGTTGCATCAACTGCTGCCAGTGCCGTTACTGCACCGTCCGTTACTGGTGCCCCTGCCGTGTTGGCTGCTGCTGGTGTAGCTGCCGCGTCAGCTATTGCTTCTGTCACAACTGCTTCCGGTGCCACTGCTGCACGGTATAATGCGTGCCACGGGGGGGATCCAGCCGGGGAGAATGTCCGGAGCATAGTGGTTGCTCCGCTGAGAAGGTCCGTGTAGACCTCGTACCAGTTGTCAGGCGTTCTCTGGTTGGCAGAGCTGTGTGGCTGGCTGTGTTCCGGTGTAGTCCGGGGCGCTCCTGCTGTCGTGCCTGAGCCTGACGGCTCTGATTGACCCACAGGTACAGCTCCTGTTGCATCCAGCGCCTTCACGCCCATTCTCGGAGGCTCAGGTGTTGCTGCGAGTGCCGATGAATCTGCCACGCCCGCTACTCCGCCTTCGTCACACTCTCCGGCTTCAACGCTTGCTGTCACTCCCTTCTTCTTCCCTGCTGCTGGCCCTCCGTCCTGCAGCGTCGAGCCTCCTGCTGCCGCGTCTGGGCATGCCGGCGTTGCTGAGTGCGTGGGCAGTGCTGCAGCAGTCGTTGCTGTTGCACCTGTGGCTGAGGGTGTTGCTGCGGGTGAGGCTGCTGGCGCTCTTACTGGTACGGCTGACGGTGGCGGTGTCACTGCTGCCATGGTAACTGTTTCAGTGACGTTCGTGTTTGCCTTGGTATTCGACTGCGCAGCTCGTGGTGGCGTCAGCATCTGGGCAGGTGTAGCCGTGGGCGCGTCTGTTCCGCCGTCTGCTCCCCTTCCCGTGTCCCCTCCCGCCATTGCGGAATCGTCTCCGCCTTCCTCTGAGTTGGCGGAGTGAGCAGCGGGAGTGGAGAGCGGGGAATCCCCTGCTCCGTTTGAAGCAGCCCTCTCCCCTTCCGAATATTCTTCTCCAGCCCCTGACGTCCCCGCGTTTGCCGTTTCCTGTGATGCTGCTGCTCTGAATCTGACGCCGAGGCGCCTTCTGACTGTGCTGAGTTGGTAGTGAGTGTGGCGGCTATTTCTAGCAGTTCGCGATCTCGTGCCTAGAAAAACCGTCATACTAGTAGCCGGCCTCCGACTTCTTCGCTCGATCTGCAGTTCGTCGAGCGGCCTAGTTTAGGGTTTGATTTATATAAAAAAGCCTAGCTGCAGCTACTAGTTTAACCCAGTTTAAGCTGGGCGGTTTTGCTATGGCGGCTACTAAGTAGCGTGAGAGGAGGAGGAGGAGGAGGTAAGTGACGGGTGGGTTGGATGGGTGGGGTGGCGAAAAATTGAAACCGAGGCGCGCATTTGACGCGCGCGCCTCGGCGGTCAAGAATCGAGAAATTGGGGGGCGAAAAAAAAAAAAAAAAAAATAGAGTTGACTTGGCGAGAAAAAAAAATTTCTCGCCAAGGAATGACTCGCCCGCTGAAAACTGCGACTGCGGTTCAGTGCGGTGACGCGACGAATATCGCGAAGTGCTCCGTGAGATACGCGGAAAAAAGCCTATTTAAGTCTATTCTTTCCCTTTCAAGCTAGGAACTCACACTATAGCTGCTGAAAAAACACTAGCAAATGCATTTCGGCCATGACATGGCCATCATCAGTGCTCACAGCAGCTAGAGTGGCGAGACCTAACCTAAGTAGGAAAGAGAGGGTTGGGAAAGAAAGTCCCATCCCCTTTAGTAGCACCCACAGAAATTTCGACAGCACCAAACACTAGTCTAAATATTATAAAAATGATATAACCATCTAAATAATTATTCAGGTAGTCGTTTGGCGCTGCTGGGAAATAAAAAATTTCCTCTGTTCCTGTGGCGTGTTCTTGGGGAGCTGGGTCCTACGTGGCGCTGCAGAGTGACGGGTGAGGCGAACGACGGAAAAATACACTAGGCAGGGGAGAAACAGGAGGGGAACGCAGGGTGAAAATAGCTGTGCATGGGTACTAATTATTTTTTTACGAAGGCAAAACCCACCCAGGCAATAGGCACACAGTGAGGCAGCTGTCGTGACAGTGCAGTTCCGTGGCATGCTTGCGCGTGCGTTTGAGCGAGTTCTGTGCGTGCTGTGTTGCGTTGCTCAAGTGTGCAGTGATCGTTGTGCTAGACATGTGCGTCGATGCGTGCGCAATGGCTTGGTAGCCATGCTGCCGCGTGCGCGAGGTGCGTGCAATGAGTGGTTGCGTGTGACGCGATGTAGTGTAGGTGCTCAGGTCGATGCATGGATGAAGAGTGATGCGGGGAGGTGGGGGAGGGGTGAATAGACAGTGTGGAGTGGTGCACGGGAGGATAAAAGAGGGCGGGGGGAGAGTGGGTGAGAGGTATGAGTAGGTGAGTCGTCGTAGATCTCTTGGTGAGGCTGAGGGGGGAGAGGGGGGGACACGAGTTACGGGAGGGAGGGAGGTGAGAGGGTTGCGGAATGGAGTGGGAGAGAACATGATACAAGTTTGACAGCATAGGGTGCAGAGAGGCGGGGGGGGGGGGGGGGGGGGGGGGGGGGGGGTTCGGGGGGGCGCAACCCCCCCGATTGTTTGAAATGCAGGGCGCAATAGAGACAGACAGGAAGGGACATAGCAACGATATATGGCAGGGACCTAGTGACGACGTTCAGGCGATGCTACACTCAGAAGCACCTGGTATGTCTGCACTTGTGAAAGCCGCTCGGACTAGCAAGTTCCTAAGCTTAGGTGCTGCGCGAAAGCACAGGAAGGGCTGTCTCGGGCATAGGGTTTCCAGAGTTGCCCTACTCGTCTCAGATCTGAGTAGGGACTTCACACGTGGGTGTTCGAGGCTCGGGTGGTACTCTAGCACGAAAGGTAGTACTCTGCTGTCGCGCTGCTTACCTTTCTCTGATCGTTGCAGTAGTGCGTCCCTGTCACTGTACTGTACCTCGTCGAAGATCCGCTGAATGAAGGTGGAGTGGTAACCGCGAGCTCGCAAGCGCGTTGCAAATGAGGATTTCATCCGTCGGAATCCCTCTTCCGAGGATTCTCTTAGGAGGTAGCGGTACAACTCACCGATGATGAATCCACGCTTGCAGTGTCGCGGGTGTGCCGAGCGGAACGGGAAATACTGGTACACGTTCAGCGGTTTCTGGTATACCGAGGTATCTAGGAAACCGCCCTTCCGTGTTTTCCTTCCGCGTCGCTTCCCACTGCGTGCCTTTGGTGAAGGTGATGTCGAGTAGTGTGAAAGTAGTGGTGCTGATTTCAGTGGTAATGCGTATGCCTTCCATGAGGTTGTTGTACCCTTCTATCCATCGATGCAGATCTGCCAGCGATCCGGTCCAGACTATGAGTCCGTCATCGATGTAGCGCTTATGTAGTAGCACATGCTCCGAAAGGGAAGGATATAGCTCCTTCATGCGAGCGTCTAACCAACTCATGAAAAGCACTGCATATATCACCGCTACCGGGGTTCCCATGGCCGTACCACGGATCTGTCGGTAGAACCTTCCGTCGAACTGGAGATGATTTTTAGTCATCACGAGCTCGAGCAGCTCACAGCAGGCGCTGAGCTGCTTCGGGGGGCTCGTCTCCGACCAGCCCTGGTAGCCATGCAAGCGCACGAATTTTTCTTTGGTTTCTCGGATGGCAGCGATGCCTTGTTGCAGCGGGATCGATGGGTAGAGACTCTCTACATCGTACGTGAGGAAGATCGCATTTTCGGGTATGGGGAGGGAACGAAGCGTATGTAGGAGGGTGATCGAGTCCGGTAGGTGAGCTGGCGCTAAAGTTAGCAGTGGGCGTAGGTAATAATCCAAAACCTGGCTGGCATGCTCAAACACCCACAGTGTAGACGAGCAGATTGGTCTCCCCTTGACAGGTGTTTTGTGTAGTTTTGGTAGTAAGTAAAACCTGCATACACGAAAATGTCCAGGGTCTGTACCTGTACGCCGCTCGCTGTCTGCGTCTGTGTGTTGCTCGCGGTCTGAGTCTGTGCGTCGCTCAACCCTAGGTTGCAGGATGTATTCAATGGTTTCATTTGGAAACCTGTTCTTGTACCTCGTGCACCACTCGTTGAGGTCTCTACACAGCTCGTCCATGGGTACCGCTGCAACTTCTCTGTAGGTTTTGGTGTCGGATAGCTGTCTGAGTGCTTCTGCTCGGTACCACGAGGTGTCTAGGAGGGCTAGACCTAGATTCTTATCCGCTGGCTTCACCACCACCTGCGAATTCTTACCCAGTCTTTTTAGACACCGTAACGCATGTTCACTTATGTTCCTGCGAGCGGGGCGCGTCATCAGTGGGAGGCGTTCAACGACGTTTCTCTCCACCTCGGCGATGTATCGCTCAACAGGGGTGTAGCCGGGTTTGGCATCCAGGTCGGGTTGCGAATCCGGAAGCGCGGGGCTGGCCTGTCGGATGAGAACTGCGAGGTCATTCTCACTGCTCTCGTGAATTTTGAGAGTGCACTCATTATGACTTGTTCCGTGGGGGGTGGTGGTGTCGGGATGAACGAGAGTCCTAGGCTTAAGCCCTCAAGCTCCGTTGGCGAGAGGGCTAGTGCGGATCGGTTGTGAATGAATTTGGAATCAAGTTCATCTTGGATTGTGGTTTGAGGTGCTCGGAGAAGGTGCTTCTGGGTCGGGTTCAAAGGATTTGACTTGTAAGTTTTCCGAGGCCTCGAACGGAGTTGCTTATGCTGTCTAGCCGGGCTTACCTGCAGGTTTATGCCGTATGTTGCAGCCGGTGGGCTTCGGGGGAGGGGGGCACTCATATTGTTTGG
>CANJKZ010000495.1:717500-826729 GCA_947471745.1 Closterium sp. Naga37s-1 | reverse complement strand
GGAGAAGGAGGGAGGGGGGCCAGAGGAGGGGAGAAGGAGGGAGGGGGGCCAGAGGAGGGGAGAAGGAGGGAGGGGGGCCAGAGGAGGGGAGGAGGGGAGGGGGGCCAGAGGAGGGGAGAAGGAGGGAGAGGGGCCAGAGGAGGGGAGAAGGAGGGAGGGGGGCCAGAGGAGGGGAGAAGGAGGGAGAGGGGCCAGAGGAGGGGAGAAGGAGGGAGGGGGGCCAGAGGAGGGGAGAAGAAGGGAGGGGGGCCAGAGGAGGGGAGAAGGAGGGAGGGGGGCCAGAGGAGGGGAGAAGGAGGGAGAGGGGCCAGAGGAGGGGAGAAGGAGGGAGGGGGGCCAGAGGAGGGAGAGAAGAGGGAGAGGGCCAGAGGAGGGGAGAAGGAGGGGGGGGGCCAGAGGAGGGGAGAAGGAGGGAGGGGGGCCAGAGGAGGGGAGAAGGAGGGAGGGGGGCCAGAGGAGGGGAGGAGGGAGGGGGGCCAGAGGAGGGGAGAAGGAGGGAAGAGGGCCAGAGGAGGGGGGAAGGAGGGAGGGGGGCCAGAGGAGGGGAGAAGGAGGAGATGGGGCCAGAGGAGGGGAGAAGGAGGGAGGGGGCCAGAGGAGGGGAGAAGGAGGGAGAGGGGCCAGAGGAGGGGAGAAGGGGAGGGGCGAGGAGGGGAGCAGAGGAGGGGCCAAGGAGGGGAGAAGGAGGGAGGGGGGCCAGAGGAGGGGAGAAGGAGGGAGGGGGGCCAGAGGAGGGGACAAGGAGGGAGGGGGGCCAGAGGAGGGGAGGAGGGAGGGGGGCCAGAGGAGGGGAGAAGGAGGGAGAGGGGCCAGAGGAGGGGAGAAGGAGGGAGGGGGGCCAGAGGAGGGGAGAAGGAGGGAGAGGGGCCAGAGGAGGGGAGAAGGAGGGAGGGGGGCCAGAGGAGGGGAGAAGGAGGGAGGGGGGCCAGAGGAGGGAGAAGGAAGGGAGGGGGCCAGAGGAGGGGACAAGGAGTGAGGGGGGCCAGAGGAGGGGAGGAGGGAGGGGGGCCAGAGGAGGGGAGAAGGAGGGAGAGGGGCCAGAGGAGGGGAGAAGGAGGGAGGGGGGCCAGAGGAGGGGAGAAGGGGAGGGAAAATTGAGGGAACGAAGTGGCGGCGTGGGCGAGGGTTTGCGCGTTGGCGTGGATGAAGAGATTGGTCGATCCCACACGCTCTGCCAGCGGCCACTTCCAACTGGCAAGAGAACATGAGGGCAGAGGAACGGGGAAGCAGATGGCGCGGTACGGTGCGGTGCGGTGGTGCGGTGCAGTGTGGTTGGCGCATGCATACCTGTTCCGAGGAACGAGCGCGGTGTGCCCCGTGCGCTTGATGAATGGGCAGAGCGCCGCGACGGCGAAGCAGATGGCGAGTGACGTGGCAGACATGGCGCGCTTGTCGGTGGGCGAGTCGACCACCGCCACCAGCGACTGAGGGGAGGGGAGAGGAGTGGGGGGGATTACGGGGAAGTGAGGGGGCATGAGATGCGGGGAAACTAGCACCCAATTGGGGATGGGCGATCACATCTATAAGATCCAGCTTTCGATATTGTCACACTCACCTGCATCATAACGAAGATGGTGAACGCGCCGAAGGGGAAGCGGAAGGGGAAGTAAAAGGGACGTCCCCCAATCTCTAATACGCAATGTAACTCTCGTTATTGTCACGATCACTTACCTGCATCATTAGGAAGATGGTGAACGCGCCGAAGGGGAAGTACTTGTTCAGCCGCGGCAGGTACTGTGTATCCGTGCCGTCCGTTACGAGCCGCGCCACGTCAGTCCGCGCTAGGAACCCTGGAGGATGCGGGAACACGCGGGGGAGGGTGGGGGTCAGAGGGTTGTGACACGCTGACGAGGTTGGCGAAAGGGTTACACGACACGCTAACGAGATTTGCGAAGTTTGCAAGTATGTAAGAAAACAAAATTCGGGAATCAATAGCGAAAACGGAAACAGGGGTTACCTGGTTCGTCATCCGTCGCCTCCTCGTCCAGGTCCATGCTGCTCGTCAAATCAGGGTCCTCCACGTCACCACGGAAATAATCCCCATGCCTATCCACTTGCTCCAGCAGCTGAAACAATTTCCCCGCGTTTCCTCCCGCCATCATCCCTTCCGCCATATTCACAAACCCTTCGCTACTATCATTTCCACGCCGATCGCCAGCAGAACCGTCGATCAACCCGGATTTCCCGCTGGCTCCGTCCCCGAGCCGCATCTGCCCGGATAGGCGACGCGACACGGGCCTGGAGTTGCCAGCTGCTGGGGAGCCGTTTGCTGCAAGTCGTTGACTAACGGATAGTGTTCCGGATTTTGCCACGTGGGACGCTTGTGAGCCAATGGCAGCTTCGGAAAAGATGGTAACCGCCACCGACGCGGCTTGTTCTAGTCCTGGCGCGTCTGTCGCGGAACTGTCGCTCTCGCTCCGATCAGGCACCCCTGCGACAGCAGACGACGACGGCGACGAGTCGTCGTCTTCGTTCTCCTCGTCGCCCTCTGCGACGCCCTCCATGGCGACGCCGAAATGGTCGCGACGTCGCAGGCGATATCGCGGCCAGCTGCTGCGAACGACCTTGTGAATCGGCAGGCGAATGTTTCGCAGGGCAGGGTCAATGTTCGGATCGCCTCCTCCAATCCCGCCGTTGTTCGCGGAGCCCGAGTCCAGCTGTAACCCGCTTACGCATTCCCCCGATCCCGCGCCAAGGCGGGATCGGCGGAAGGTAGCGGTGGGGGAGGGGGAAGCATTCTTAACGAATAGAAATTCCTCCCACTCGCGCAACACCATGGGGGAGTGGGGGGGAAGAAGGCCCGGGGAAGCGTTCGGTTGCGGGGTGATACCTCCGCTTCCGCGCCCAGGCGATGCGGAGATCCTTCCGCTTCCGCTTGCCGTGCGCGCAGGGGATGGGGTCGACAAGCCGATGCTGGAGAGTGAGGCGCGATCGCAGGAGAGCGCGCGCTGAAGATCCAACGGTTGCGATGAAGAGTTGGAGGCACGAGGTGCGGGCGATGTTGATTGGCTATGAGGGCGACGATCCTCCCATGGCTGATGGTGTGGGAAGCGGTGAAAAACGGTGAGAGGAGAATCAGAGAGGTGGGTCATTGGGAGAAAAGGGTGGAAAAACAACACACCCCGTGTGTGCCTCTGTGGATGCTAGAGAGTATCGAGCACGAAGGGTAAGATACGGAGAATTTCGCATATGATCTAATCAGACGGCGAGGTGATCGAAAATCATAATGATGTTGGTATTTGCGAAGGGCCTTAGGTACACGGCAAACCCATCGAATTATCCGGCGAGATGGTCGCAAACCGCGATGTAATTAGCATTTGCCAAGAGCCTTAGTCTCGAGCTCATGGCAAGCATCGCAAACACGGCAAACCCCTGGAGTCATCCGCAAACCCGCATTGAGGCACTCTGAATTTTACAATTCAGCCGACAAATGGAAACGCATAATTGAAAATGCATTCTGCTCGCCTTGGAGCTCGCGCTTCCATTTCGAAAGCATATCTGAATGCATTTCCGGCAACGTTTTTGGAGACTTTATTCGACACTCTGTTCGCGTACAAGAAGCTCCAATAATATTTCAGTAAACAATCCCAAGTTGATATTTGTTATCTCACATCAGTTTTCCTAGACTGCTTCAAACAAGAACTTAGAAACGACACTCACCGCAGCCCACGCGTCGCACAGCTGCAGCAGCTCGTTCGGCGTGAACACCGTGCGACACTCTGACTTTTCGGACCGCGGCGTCGACGTCATCGAGTCGTCGCGGCACATTTGGTTCGCTGCGGCTCCGCCCTCGCTCTGCACCGCCGCCCTCTCGCCTCTTGTTCCGCTTTCGCTCCCCTTGCTAGTCGACGCGTCCACGCCGCGGGCCGACGTGTCTTCTCTGAGAGTCGACGAGTCTGAAATGTCTCCGGATCGCGCCTCCTCGTCTCCTTCCGTGACGGGCGGGAGGGAGGGAGCAAGTCGCTGCGACGGCATATTGTTAAGCTCGCTAAAAGTTGTATGCGTTATAAAGCTGTCTAAATTGCTATCAACAAGGTAGACAGAACTGCCCACTACTCTTATCGTGGTTAAACCCCGAATTGCTGTCTGAATTGCTATCAACAAGGTGGACTAGAACTTTCTATTCTAGATCTAGATATACATTACGAAGGTGGAGATTGCGAAGAGAGGCTCTGTAGCAACAGGGGGTGAAAACTGACGCTAAGAATATCGGAGCTCCGTAACGCGCAGCTTGACATAGCTGGAACTACTAGTAGGAGCTAAGCAGAGCTAGAGGAGGATCCTTAACTTGCAGCGATGATGAGGTAGACATGTTAAAGGCAGTAAACTATTAGCAACGTTCGTTGAATCTCGATTCAACTAGTCGGACGAGTGAAAAGAATCGGGACGCAGATGCACGTGCAAATGCGAACACCTTGGTTGTCCCTAGGCGAAGTAGCTAGACGCTGGGGGCGGATGACCAAACATGCGCTTTTGCTTTGTTTCGTCCTGCCCTCCTAATCTTCAGTGCACAGGGAAAGCGACCAAGACGGTCTTGTTTGTGCAGGAGCCAGTGGGATGTGAAAGGGTGCTAATTCTGCAGCTGGGCGACGTGTGCGAGAGAATAGCCTAGTCCCATGCCCGAAATCGATCGACGGGAGAAGCGAGACGAGAGGAGAGGCAACAAGGGTACGGCTCATAGCTCATTTCAAGCTCCTGGTAACAAGGGGACGGCTCCGAGTTGGAGATGGGGGTGTACTGTAGAGCAGAGCACAACACATCCGCATAGGGTTCAAGCAAGCCCGCCCCGCGTGATGTGATGCTGGAGTGGTGGTGAGGTGATGGTGGGGGCGGGGGGTCCGCCTGGCTGGGTGGGTGAGATGGGAATGGGATGGGGATGGGATCACAGGATGGCCCTCACGTTCCGTGCGATGTGCAGTGGCATTGGATGGCCTGTAAAGTGGAAACAAATCTCGAATCGCGGGGGCCAGGAAACTGGCGTGCGTGGACGCGGTTCGGCCGGGAGGAGAAAGGGTTGACGTGGCGTGGATGGTCTTTTTTGAGTGTTTCTGATTTGCCAGAAGGGAGGAGGGGGGGTATGATGGTGGGGCGAAATTTGCTGGTTGGTGGCGCAAAGCACGGAAGGTCGTTCCCGCCACTTTTAGGTGGCCTTGGCTAGCTAGTCTCTTGTTGGCTTTGCGTGGGGACGTGCGATGACGATGCGCGTATTGCTTGTAACGAAGTGCGCAAAAGCCCAATCTGGTGCGAGGGCCAACAAATCAAGCCAAAAGACAATATCTTGAATAGATACACCTACCCGTTTACTGCACATGATACTAAATAAATGTCATGAACACACACACATATATCGCTCATTTATCAGAGGACTAAAATTACGGTTAATGGTTTCTAATGGTCACAAGGGAACTACAATGTTGTACAGAATATGATTATTTTCACAAATATTTGAAGCAGTATATTTATTTTTTACAAAGGAATCTGATTTTAATTATGTGTTTCACAATGATATATAAGGCCGAGCGCACATTTCTTGACCCTGTCATGGTTTTCTTTGTTGATTTTTGAAGGACAGACGACTCTGAATATGTATGTAAACAGAGAACGCCAGTCAAAACAACTACACTGTATCATAAAACGAAACTGCAATGCGGGTCACAGGGGTTTTGGGTTACAGCCATAAAGGCCCACCATAAACCCCTCTCGAGGCGATACCCTCTCAAAAGGGTTCATCCACGCGGCTACATTCTGCGTCGCTTCGCCGAGACGGCGTTTCCCGTTCCCTAAGGCTTCACTTTGTTGCGCGTTTTCAATTTGCCGAGACTGCAGGCCTGTCTCGCCGAGCAGGCGGAGATAATGGGAAGCTCCAGCTCCGCCAAGAAGTCCCCGCGCGCGCGCGCGGAGCAGAAGGCGGAAAAAACTCCGAGCAAACGAAAAAGCTCCTTGGGGAAAGCTGACGGGGCCAATGCGGAGGCGGGCGGAAGCGGAGCAGGTGTTGTCGGAGCGGTTGGTTCCGCGAAGCGGCGGAAAGTTGCGCGGATGGCGGAAGCGACGGCAGAAGGCGCGGCAGAGAGGTCCGCCGGAGCGGTTTCCGCCAAAGGCGAACGGAAGAACGACAATGGCGACGTGGGCTCGGGGGAAGGGGACGATTCGGGTTATATTCTTAAAGGAATTTCTCTAGACGAGGACGTAGACGCGTTAGTCGCGGAGCGGGAACGAGCGTCGAGGAAGCGTCCCGGAAAATCCGCTAAGACCGCCAAGAGAGGGATTAATGAGTCGAATAACGAGGTAACGAAGGATAAAAAGAAGGGAAATGCTAAGAAGGGGCGTGCGGAACGATCAAATGCGAAGCCCGCGGGGAAAGCGGGGAAAGCGGGGGAAGCGGGGAGAGCCAGGGGAGCGGAAGAGGCAAGGCGGGCGAGAGAGGGGGGGATGACGGAGGCGCAGCGGCAGGAGGAGAGGGAGAAGGAAGCGCTGAAGGCGCAAGGGTACAAGGAAGAGGATTTCAAGGTGCGCGTGGGGGGGGGGGGGGGGAGCTTGTGTGGGCTAATTGTGTGGGGATTTGGGTGGAGGAAAGGAAGATGGGGGGAGGAGAGGGCGGAGAGGGCGGAGAGGGAGAAGGAAGCGCTGAAGGTGCAAGGGTACAAGGAGGAGAATTTCAAGGTGCGCGTGGGGGGAGCTTGTGTGGGTTCAGGGCAAGTAGTGGAGGGAGGGGACGATGGGGGGAGGAGAGGGCGGAGAGGGAGAGGGAAGAGCGGAGGGCGCAAGGGTACAAGGAGGAGGATTTCAAGGTGGGAGGGGGAGTGGAGTGAGGTGGGGGGAAGTGGGAAGGGAGTGGGGAAGAGAGGGGGGCAGGGGGGACGGGACGGGGTGTGGGGTGGTTTGAGGTGACTAAGAAACGCTCTAGGCACGTGGGTGCAACGAAGAGGATTTTACGGTGAGAAAAGGGGAACTCGAGGCTGGTGAGAAAGTGGGGGAGGAGGGGGACGTTGGGGGAAAGAGCTGCACGGGTTTCAGGTTTAAGGTTTTGTGGCGGAGACTCTGCACGGGAGGTAGAGCCGTGAGGACACAGAAATATGTGAGCAGGAGAGAGGGTTTAGGGGTTAAGATGGAGTGGCGTGGGTGCAAGTGGCAGGAGGAAGAGGTCCGGGGTCTAGGGTTTAGCAAGAATATTGAGGGGCGTGAAGGGTGTGTTTTGAGTAGACTCAAAACACACCTGGCAGGAGGAAGAGGTCCAGGGTCTAGGGTTTAGCAAGAATATTGAGGGGCGTGAAGGGGGGATGCTCTATGGCGTGGTGTGGTGTGGGTGTTGGTGGCGGGAAAAGGCGATTTTTTAGTCGACTCAAAAATCGCCTCATCACACGTGAAGGGGGGGATGCTGTATGGCGTGGTGTGGGTGCTGGTGGCGGGAAAAAAGGGTTTAGGTTTTGGATGTGATTAAAGGAGTAGAAATGAAGGGGGAAGCAGCGGAGCAAGGGGCGTCTTGTATCTCCCTTTCCCCCACTCTCCCCCACTCTCCCCCCACAGGTGTCAGCAGCAATAGCGCTGGATGCAGTGAGGAGGGGCACGTGGGATAGGACAGCAAGGGCGTGTCTTCTTCCCTCTTCAACACTGACCTCTATAACCTATTCCCCCCCAACCTTCCCCATCCATTCGCCCCCCCAGTGCTGGCAGCAATACCGCTGGATGCAGTGAGGAGGGGATCGTGGGATAGGACAGCAAGGGCATGTCTTCTTCCCTCTTCAACACTAACCTCTATAACCTATTCCCCCCCAACCTTCCCCATCCATTCGCCCCCCCAGGTGCTGGCAGCAATACCGCTGGATGCAGTGAGGAGGGGATCGTGGGATAGGACAGCAAGGGCATGTCTTCTTCCCTCTTCAACACTAACCTCTATAACCTATTCCCCCCCAACCTTCCCCATCCACTCGCCCCCCCAGGTGCTGGCAGCAATACCGCTGGATGCAGTGAGGAGGGGCGCGTGGGGCAGCAAGGGGGACTGGGGGACGTGGCTGCAGGGCAGGGGGAGGGGAAAAGGGGAAGGTGGAGGATCATTCATTATCCCCTCTCGCATGACTCTCCCCCATTCTCCCCAACAGGTGCTGGCAGCAATAGCACTCGATGCTGTTAGGAGGCGCGCATGGGGGAGCAAGGGGGACTGGGGGAAGTGGCTGCAGGGCAGGGGGAGAACCCTTCCCCTCCACAAGCGCCCCTGGGGGAAGGGCGGAGGCAGGGGCTCAGGGGGAGGAGCAGGGGGAAGGGGCGGAGGGGGAGGTGTTGGGGGGGGAAGGGGGTTTGGGGGAGGGGCGGGGGGGAGGGGATGGGGAGGGGGAGGGGGAGGGGGAGGCGGCTTCTGGGAGCCTGTGAATAGACAGCCGTGGGTGCTGGTGGCGGGGTTTGTGGCATCGCTGGAAGAGGCAGGGAATTTCAGAGTCAAAAAGGTGAGCGAGGCGCTTGGTTTGGCTGCATGGGTGGCGTTTCCAGGGTGCACTGTGCCTGCCTGTCACCTGAGAGAAGGTAGCCGTGGGTGCTGGTGGCGGGGTTTGTGGCATCGCTGGAAGATGCCGGGAACTTCCGGGTGAAGAAGGTGTGGGGACGCATGGCTGTGTGTGTGTCTGTATGGTTGCACGGGTTGCATTTCACACAGCACAGCACAGCACTTCCGAGTCAAGAAGGTGAGCGAGCCCGTGGGTTGGCTTGGCTTGGCTTGGCTTGGCTTGGCTTGGCTTGGCTTGGCTTGGCTTGGCTTGGCTTGGCTTGGCTTGGCTTGGCTTGGCTGCATGGGTTGCATTTCCATACTGCCTTTGTGCCTGCCAGTCAGCAGCCTGTGGGCAGGCAGCCATGCACAGCTGCTACAGCAGCAACTGAACAGAGCGTGGCAGCAGCAGAGGGAGGAGAGCGAGGCACATGCACTGATGTTTCTTCTCCCACACATTGCTTTGACTTTTGAGTCGACTCAAAAGTCACAGAGTGTTGCAGCAGCAGAGGAGGAGAGGGAGGCACATGCACTGATGTTGAGGCGACTCAATAAACGCCTCACATGCACTGATGTTGAGGCGACTCAATGAACGCCTCACGTGCATTGATGTTTTTTCTCCCACTCATTCCTTTCTTTCTCCCTTCCCTCTGCCTCCCGTTTCCCCTCCCATTCATACACAGTTGCTACAGCAGCACAGAGCGTTGCAGCAGCAGAGGGAGGGGAGAGAGAGGCACGTGCACTGTTGGCTCAATCTCTCACTCGTTCTTTTCTTTCTCCCTCCCTTCCTGCTTCCTCCGGTTTCCTTTCCCCTCCCATTCATACACAGTTGCTACAGCAGCACAGAGCGTTGCAGCAGCAGAGGGAGGAGAGGGAAGCAAAGAGATCGTTTGCAGAAGATGGGATGAGGGAGGGCAACAAAAAGATCATGGTGAGATGAGATGAGATACAGAGCGGTTGAAATGTCATGGTGCGGTCATCATGCTTACTTGCAGGCACAGCAAGAGAGGGAAGCAAGGAGGCCGTTTGCAGATGATGGGACGAAGGAGAGCAACAAGAAGATCATGGTGAGATGAGATGAGATATGGAGCGGTTGAAATGGCATGGTGCGGTCATCATGCTTCCTTGCAGGCACAGCAAGAGAGAGAAGCAAGGAGGCCGTTTGCAGAGGATGGGATGAGGGAGAGCAGCAAGAAGATCATGGTGAGTTGATCGTTTGGACGGTTTGATCTCAAGTTTAAGAGTAAGGAGAAGACAGGACATGGTTTGAGAAGGAGGGAAAGAGGTTGTGATGAAGGCGAGCAATAAGAAGATTTTGCCGAGTTGATTCCACTCCTCTGCCTTGGTTCCAGAGCGAGTATATTTTTTTTTAGAATTCTCAAATAACACACTCTCCATTTCTTGGTTCAAGAGCAAGTAGATTTGGATGTGAGTATACTACATCCCTACCCATGTTGTGTTCCCATTTTGCTATCTTATGTCCCATCCCACCATTGCAATCCTGCCCTGTCCCTCTATCCCCTCTAGTGGCTGCTTCGCTGCACGCGCGCCCACTGCCGCTACAAGAAGGCGTTCACATTCCCATCATTCATGGAGGTAAGTTGTTGTTTATTCAGCTTGGTTTGTCCTTTCAAATGTGTATGTTAATCCTTGTAATCGGCTTAAGACTTTCAGTGTAACCAGGCAGTGAATCTTTATGTGAAGCTCTTCATACAAAAAAAAGGATATTTTGTACTATATCAACCTTAGGCGCAACCTTGTCGGTACTGGAAGGATCTGCACTTGTTCATATCTCTATTATTGTTTGGGCGCCTATAAATTTGTGGGATAAAAGACCACTTTTGAGGCGCTCAAAAGGCATCCTGTTATTCGCCCTAGATTCACTTGTTCATGTGTCTATTATCACTCTTTTACACCCCGCGTTTTTGCTGCTCCTTCTGTGATTACCCTTCCGCCCCCCAGGGTTGGGTCTGCACTGATCAAAATGCAGAGAGCAAGGTGGAGAAGGAAGAGGGTGAGAAGGCAGATAGAGGGAAGGAAGCAGAGGGAGGGAAGAAGGAGAAGGGGAAGGAGAAGGAGAAGGAGAAGGGGAAGGAGAAGGAGAAGGGTAAGGAGAAGGGGAAGGAGAAGGAGAAGGGGAAGGAGAAGGCGGGTAGGGAGAAGCTGAGGCTGGTGGGGATGGACTGTGAGATGTGTGAGACGTGGGACGATGAGGAACCCATGGAGCTGACGAGGGTCTCTGTGGTGGACGACAAGGGCAAGGTGAGATGCGGTGCAGTGCGGTGAAGCGCAGTGCAGTGAGGTGCATGCGGTGCAGTGCGGTGGCGTGTTGTGTGCATTGGTGATGGAGGGGAAAGCTGAGGCTGGTGGGGATGGACTGTGAGATGTGTGAGAAGTGGGATGATGAATGAAGAACCCATGGAGCTGACACGGGTCTCTGTGGTGGACGACAAGGGCAAGGTGAGATGCGGTGCAGCGCGGTGAAGTGCGGTGCATTGGTGAGCTGTGAGTGGCAAGGCTGGTTGGTGGTGGGGATGGATGTGTGAGACGTGGGACGATGAAGAACCCATGGAGCTGACACGGGTCTCTGTGGTGGACGACAAGGGCAAGGTGAGACGCGGTGCAGTGCGATGAAGTGCGGTACTATGCGGTGCTGTGTGGTGAGGTGTGATGCGAACAGCAAGGCTGGTTGGTGGAAATGGACTGTGATGTAAGAGACGTGGGACAAAGAAGACCCCATGAAGCTGACACGCGTCTCTGTGGTGGACGACGACAAGGGCAAGGTGAGACGTGGTGGAGTGCGGTGGAGTGCGGTGAAGTGCGGTGCAATGTGGTTGGGTGAGATGGGCAAGGTGAGATGCGGTGCAGTGCAGTGTAGTATGGTACTGTGTGGTGATGTGCAGTGCAAATGGTAAGATGCGAATGGCAAGTGAGGCTGTTGTTGGTGATGGAGTGTAATTTTTTTTTGGCTGATCGGTTGGTGAAGCCACAAGAGGGGGGTGAAGTAGTATGTGAGTGATGTTACTTTTGAGATTTCAATAGAGCACCAAGTAGGTGCCATGGTTTCAATACGTGGCAGCAACTCTTTTGGATTGACTGAAGTGGTATGTGACTGATGTTTCTTTTGAGAATTCACAAAAGTAACATCAACGAATGTGACTGAGATCACCGGGTTGAAGGAGGCGGGTTTCAGGACGGCAGTTCAATTTCTTGTTCAACACTCTTTTCTTCCTCTTCCTCTTCCCCTTCTCCTTCTTCCTTCCTCGTCCCTTACAGGTGCTGTTGGATCGGCTGGTGAAGCCACAGAGGGAAGTGAAGTCGTATGTGACTGAGATCACCGGGCTAAAGGAGGAGGATTTCAAGACGGTCCAATACACGTGGGAGGACGCACAGGTGCGTTGTGCGTGTCTACACATGCTTGGCGTGAGTGTGCATGGTTGCCACACACACAAGGTGACTCGTGAGCCAATTCAAGAGTCACTGGATGAGATCACCAGGTTGAAGGACGAGGATTTCAAGAAGGTCCAATACACGTGAGAGGACGCACAGGTGCGTTCTGTGTGTGTGTGATAAGTGCTTGTCGATTCACAAGTCACTTTGGAGATCACAGGGCTGAAGGAGGAGGATTTCACAAAGGTCCAATACACGTGGGAGGACGCACAGGTGCGTTCTGTGTGACATGACATGACATGTGCTAGTCGTGAGTTTGTGTGGTTACCACTGCACACGAAGTGACTCGTGGGTTGATTCACAAGTCACTTGAGAAATCACTGGGTTGAAGGGAGAGGATTTGAGAAGGTCGCATACACGTGGGTGGGAGGATACACAGGTGCGATGTGTATTTTGAGACTTCTAAAAAAAAAAAAAGGGATCTGAGAAGGTCACATACACGTGGGTGGGAGGATGCACAGGTGCGATGTGTGTGTGACGTGCTAAGGGGGAGTGTGTGTGGTTGCTGTACACATAAGGTGACTTGTGAGCTGATTCACAAGTCACTAGAGAGATCACAGGGTTAAAGGGGGAGGATTTGAGAAGGTCGCATACTCGTGGGTGAGAGGATACACAGGTTTGTATGTGTGGAGGGATGAGGAGGAAAGGGGGAGAGGAGAAGTGGAGGGGGGTGGAGGGGGAGGGACGGGTGATTTTTTCAAGATTCTCTACTATTGCTGGTTGGGCAGCATGTGACTGGTGACATACATGGTGTGTGATAAGTCGAGTTTTGAGTCGACTCAAAACAAGATTCTAGACTATTGCTGGTTGGGCAACATGTGACATACATGGTGATGAGCACATGTCTAAAGTATTGCTAATCGCCTCCAAGTTTTCACTTCCTTCACTTGTTGTCTTTCCTGCCCTCCCGCCACTCCCCCTCTTTTCCTCCTACTCTGTCTGACGTGGCATGCCAGCGTGACGTGGCGGCACTGCTGACACCCAACACAGTGCTGGTGGGGCACCACGTGTCTGGTGACATGGATGGTGAGCCTGCTGACGTGGACGAACACATGCTGCATGGCATGTGTCAAGCTGCACGGCACTCTTCATGGCCTCACCTTTCGCGTGTGATGAGACGAGTTTCGAGTCAAACTCGTCTCATCACTCGTCTCATCACACGTGGATGTGTCAAGCTGCACGGCACTCTTCATGCCCTCACCTTTCCTTCCCATTTCTGACATCTCGGTTGTGGACGAGGATTGATGGCTTTTGAGTGTTTGCAGTCTCTATTGGTGCAGCTTTTGAGTCGACTATATTGGTGCGACTTTTGAGAATTCTCAAAGGTTGTGGACGAGGATTGATGTGATGGCTTTTTGAGTCGACTCAAAAGTCATCTCGGTTGTGAACGAGTATCAATCATTTTCTATTTGCCGTGTTTTGAGTCGTCGACTCAAAACACGGCTCCATCCCATTTCTGACATCTCGGTTGTGAAAAAGTATCAACTATCTGCTATTTGCCACGTGCGATAGTTTGCCCTTCTGTCTGTGGCTGCTGTTTTTCTTACCATGCCTCACCACTTTCCGTCTTGACCTCACCTGAGAGGCTGAGCCTTTGTGTGTCTCTTGTGCCACATGCATGCATGCACATGTTGACACATATCGAAATCATCTGAGGCTGAGGCTGAGGCTGAGGCTGAGAATTCTCAAAAGTGATTTCACCTGAGGCTGAGCCTTTGTGTGTCTCTTGTGCCACATGCATGCATGCACATGTTGACACATATACATGGTGCATCCATGCAACCATCCCATGTCATGCCATCCCATGCAGTGCTCAAGATAGACCGTCCATTGGCCATCGACACATCGCTGCTCTTCCGCTATGCCTCAACCCTGAGGCGCCTCAAAGCCTTGCCGTACCATCTCATCCCATGCCATCCCGTCCCCATCCCATGCTATGCCATCCCATGCAGTGCTCAAGATAGACCATCCATTGGTCATCGACACATCGCTGCTCTTCCGCTACTCATCAAAGGACTCCAATATGTCTACCGTTCAGCTACCCCTGGCTCTCGTTGCTCTGGTGAGTACACCTCACTCACTGCATGGCATTGCACTGGCACAGCATGGCCTTGGGTTGCTCATCGACACATCGCTGCTCTTCCGCTACTCTTCAATGGATGCCAACATGTCTACCGTTCAGCTACCCCTGGCTCTCGTTGCTCTGGTGAGTCGTGCGTGCATAACATTGCATTGGCACTGCATGGGATTGGGTAGTCAGTTCCTCCCCCAGCCGTCTCTCTTCCGCTACTCTTCAATGGATTCCAACATGTCTACCGTTCAGCTACCCCTGGCTCTCGTTGCTCTGGTGCGTCAATCACTGCACTGCATGCCATTCAACCCCAACTCGAGTGCAACCCATCTCTCTTCCGCTGTCCATCCATGGATTCCAACATGTCTACTGTTCAGCTAACCCTGGGTTTCAAGATGTGGCAGGCAGGGCAACACATCCCAGCACGGCAGTGTGGAGGGCTCGTTTAAGTGCCTCAACAACATACCAACCTTCTCTCTCCCCTTCGTCCCACCCTTCCTCCCCCGTTCCCCCCTCATGCATTGCAGCGTGATATAGGCTACAAGATGCGGCAGGGCAGCACGTCGCATCACGACAGTGTGGAAGACTCGTTGATCCCCGTCTGACTGCCTTGACTTTCTCCTCTACTCCCCTTTCCCCCTCATGCATTGCAGCGTGATATGCGCTACAAGATGCGGCAGGGCGACACGTCCCACCACGACAGTGTGGAGGACTCACTCATTCCCGTCCGTCTGCCTGATAAGTTGACACAGATACATCATACACTTACCTGTCCCTCCCCCCCCCCCCCCGCGCCCTACCCCCTTGCAGCGTGACATGGGCTACAAGATGCGGCAGGGAGACACATCGCACCACGACAGTGTGGAGACTCACTTATTCCTGTCCAACTGCCTCTTGAGTCTGTCTGCACCAAAGCGCCCATATCCTGGCCTTCCAACCGTACCACCCTTGCAGCGTGACATGGGCTACAAGATGCGGCAGGGCAGCACATCGCATCGCACCACGACAGTGTGGAAGACTCGTTGATCCCCGTCCAAGTGCCTCTTGAGTTCCTGCTCCATTCCCACACCCTCTCCTCCCTGCTCCCCCCTTGCAGCGCGATATGGGTTACAAGATGCGGCAGGGCGACACGTCCCACCACGACAGTGTGGAAGACTCACTGGTTCCCGTCCGGCTGGTTCAGAAGGCTGCCGGCCTCAACATAATACCAACCTTCTCTCTTCCCCTCCTCAACCCCTCCCCTCCCTTTCCTTGCAGCGTGACATGGGTTACAAGATGCGGCAGGGCGACACATCGCACCACGACAGTGTGGAGGACTCAATGGTTCCCGTCCGACTGGTTCAGAAGGCTGTTGCCTCTGACGCTCTCCTCCCCACGCCCATCCAGCCGCTCTCTGCCACTGTAAGTCCAATCACCAAAGCCTATTGAACCCATCACATCAGAGCCTGTCAAACCCATCCACACCTGTCAAACCCATCCACGCCTATCAAACCCATCCACGCCTATCAAACCCATCCACGCCTATCAAACCCATCCACCCCTGTCAAACCCACCACAGCCTATCAAACCCATCCACGCCTGTCAAACCCACCACAGCCTATCAAACCCATCCACGCCTGTCAAACCCACCACAGCCTATCAAACCCATCCACGCCTGTCAAACCCATCCACGCCTATCAAACCCATCCACGCCTATCAAACCCACCACAGCCTATCAAACCCATCCACGCCTGTCAAACCCACCACAGCCTATCAAACCCATCCACGCCTGTCAAACCCATCCACGCCTGTCAAACCCACCACAGCCTATCCAACCCATCCACGCCTGTCAAACCCACCACAGCCTATCAAACCCATCCACGCCTGTCAAACCCACCACAGCCTATCAAACCCATCCACGCCTGTCAAACCCATACACGCCTGTCAAACCCATCCACGCCTGTCAAACCCACCACAGCCTATCCAACCCACCCATCGGTGCCTATCGAACGTATCAGCCATCCAGCCGCACTCTGATTCCCGTCCAGCTGGTTCAGAAGGCCATGAGCACTCCTGCACTCCCCCCCCCCCACGCCCATCCAACTGCTCCCTGCCATTGTAAGTGCCAATCAATGTTGAGGCGCCTCAAAACTCAAAACTCCCCCCCACGCCCATCCAACTGCTCTCTGCCATTGTTGTAAGTGCTAATCACTCATGCCGATCAAAACCTATCAGTGTGGACGACTTTCTAATCCCCGTCCGACTGGTTCAGAAGGCCATGAGGCTGAGCACTCATGAACTCCTCCCCACGCCCATCCAGCCACCCTCTGCCACTTTTAAGTGCCGCCAAGCCTTAGACCTTATCAATTAGCCTTGATCGGTCGGTTGTGATACAAAGTCGGTTTGCGAGAAACTCTCAAAACCCAACTAGCACAAAACCCATCAATCAGACCCCGATCAGTGCCTGTTCGTACTAAGCCCGAGACAGGCCCTCATCAATCTCTATCCTCCCTCTCCCTATCAGGTTGGCAAATATCTGATGCGGGAGCTGACCATTGCCACTCCACTCCATCTCACCGTCTCTCACCCCTTCTCACCCATTCCCACCCATTCTCACTCCCTCTCAATCCTCTCTCTACTCTCCCTCTCCCTGTCAGGTTGGCAACTATCTGATGCGGGAACTGACCATTGACAGCCTGCCACGTGGCACTACTCCAGAGATGATCCTTGCCTTGCTGGCGCATTACGAGAGGAGGAGGATGGAAGCGAAGAGGAGGGAAGAGGAGGAGAAGGGGGAAAAGGAAGGGCAGGAGGGGGCGGAGGAGGGGGGAAAGGGAAAGAAGGGAAAGAAGGGGAAGAAGGTTAAGAAGGGGAAAAAGGGGGAGCAGGAGGTGGAGGAGAAAGGGGAAGAAGGGGAGAAGGAGAAGGAGGAGGAAGAGGAGGAGGAGGAGGAGGAGGAGGATGAGACAAGAGTATGGGTTCCGGGGCAGCAGAAGGATGAGGATGACATGATGCCATGGGTGACGGTAGGTTGTGATGATGGATTGATGGGATAAAATGTAGTGGCATGTTGTGGGGGCATGGGGGCATGAGATATGCTAATCTGGGTTCCGGGGCAGCAGAAGGATGAAGACGACATGATGCCATGGGTGACAGTAGGTACTAGGTGGTGTAGATGGTTTGGGATGATACGATGGATGGGACGAAGGGATTCTGTAGTGGCATGCATGCATGTATGTGTATGTGTTTTCCATGAGGCACCAAAGGAGGAGGGCTTTGAGAAGGTCAATGCACATGAGTGTCAAACTTACACGTGCGCTTTTCGTGAGTGTGTATGGTTAATGCACGCACCAACAAGCATAAACCCTCCCCTCCCACTCCTCTCCCCATCACCCCTACTTCCTCCTCTCCACCAGAAACCTCGACTCAGTGGCATAGCCGCCGATACTAGCACTGCCCGCCGCTGTTAGCTCGCGTGCACTACCCCTTCCCCTCCTCAGCTCTCACCCCTCCATGTCTTTTCCTCTCCCCCACCCACTCCTCTCCCCTGCTCCCCAGAAACCTCGACCAAGCGGCAGGGGTGATGGCTGCTTCGCTCGAGTGCACTACCCCTTCCCTTCGTCCGCTCTCGCGCTCTTCCACTCCCTTCCAGGAGAGATTGAAGCGGTAAGATCGAAGCTGGATGTAATATACACGTTCCCCATACTCTTCCACTCTTTGCTATAGAAAATCAAGCGGTAATCTCCTTTGCTCTCACACTGTTCCACTCTTTGCTAGAAAATAATCGAAGCGGTAAGCAAGAAGCTCACTTGTGCCTGTGCTGTTATTAGTAAACAGGTGGGCTGCGGAGGTCTGATGTCCATCAACTTGAGTGTTATTGAGTTTGTCTCGCCGTCTCAATAACACTCAAGTTGATGGACATCAGACCTCCGCAGCCCACCTGTTTACTAATAAAATAATCGAAGCGGTAAGCAATGAGCTCACTTGTGCCTGTGCCATTTCCCATCCCTCCCTTCCTTTTACAGGACCCCTGGGGCCGGTGGAAGTTGAAAATTCCAGTACCAGAGCACCTGCAGAAACCCATCTATCATATCGATTACCCCAGAGGCACAGGCGGTAACAGCAGTAATGCATCCCCTCCCCCCAAACCTGCCTTCCGCCTCCCCCATCCCTACCCCCATCCCTCCCCACATCCCTCCCCTCATTCCCAGGACCCCTGGGGGCGGTGGAAGAAGAAAATTCCTGTACCAGAGCACCTGCAGAAGCACATCTATTATATCGATTACCCCAGGGGCGCAGGCGGTAACAGCATTAACCCTGTTTACCGGCCTGCAACAGAAGTGGTGGTGGCGTGTGGCGGCGATGGTAACCGCATGATCCACGGGGTTGGGGCGAAGATGCTTAGAGCCATGGGGGATCAACTGACGCTTGTGTGTGAGGATGCTGATGATGTATGGGATGTGTTAGTAGGGAGGGAAGAGAAGGATGGGGAGGAGGAGGAGGAGGAGGAGGAGGAGGAGGAGGAGGAGGAGGAGGAGGAGGAGGAGGAGGAGGAGGAGGAGGAGGAGGAGGAGGAGGAGGAGGAGGAGGAGGAGGTGAGGCAGCTGGAGGCAGGGCAGGAGGAGAAGCTGTTGGAGCAGACGCGGGTGAGAGATGAGATCATGGCGAAGGCGAGAGCGGACATGAAGGCCAAGTGGAAGCAGATGCTTGCTATGGATGAGACCGACGAGCGCTTAGTTGAGAGTCTTTTAAGAAGTAGTTATTATGATGCGGTGGCTGCAGTGGAGAGGGCAAGAGGGGAGGGTGGGGGAGGGAAGGAAGGGGAGGGGGAGGTGGAGGTGGAGGTGGAGGTTGGAGAGGAGGGGATGGAGCGAGCGATTAGAGAGCTGATCTTGCGGCTGCAGAGGAAACAGGAGCTGCTGCAACAGCAGCAGCAGCAGCATCAGGAGCAGCAGGGAAAGTTGGCTCAAGGGCAGGTTGATGGAAGGATGCGAGAAAATGCTGATTTGGGGGAGATGAGAAGGAGGCTAGCACATAGGGAGATGGAGGTTGAGGTTTTGCAGAGGATGGTTATGTTCCTGGGGCATAGACTGTGGGGAGAGGAGGGGGGGGAGGAGGAGGGAGAGGAGGGAGAAGATGAGATGGAGTGTGAGTTAGAGGAGGATTTTGAGAGAGAGGAGGGAGGAGTGGGGGTGGGGAATGGGTTGGAGATTGAGGGGGTGGGGGAGGAGATGGAGGGGGTGGGGGAGGGGGAGGAGGAGGAGGAGGAGGAGGAGGAGGAGGAGGAGGAGGAGGAGGAGGAGGAGGAGGAGGAGGAGGAGGAGGAAGAGGAGGAGGAAGAGGAGGAAGAGGAGGAAGAGGAGGAAGAGGAGGAAGAGGAGGAAGAGGAGGAAGAGGAGGAAGAGGAGGAAGAGGAAGAAGAGGAGGAGGAAGAGGAGGACGAAGAGGAGGAAGAAGAGGGTGAGGAGCAGGAGGAAGGGGAGGAAGAGGAGGAATAACAGGAAGAAGAAAGGAAGGAAAAATAAGGAGGAAGCGGAGTAGGGTGAGCTCAAGGACTTGCAGAAAAGGAGAAAACAGATATCCAGTCAGCGTGGAGGGAAAATGGGTTGCGACTCAATGTGCAAGGGCTAGCTAAAGTTGAATGAGCAAGTGAGGATGCAACAGAGTGAAAAGCAGTAAGACACAGTGTTTCTGGCGTCTCTAATTCAGGGGTAGCCGTATTCATAATCTACTCTGAACTAATGCATTTTGATCGTGGCCGATCGTGGGTCATAATTGTAGCTGATTGTGGTGGATGACATGCACGAGGTGCACACCTTGCTGCTACATGTTCAGGTTTGAGGTGGCCCAGTATTTCCTTTTGAAAGAGTTGGGAAGAAGAGGGGAGGGAAGCGAGGGAGGGAGGGGGATGGAAGAGAGCGGAGCTGAGGGGAGTAGCTCAATCCAATTCAGTAGACAAAAAGGGCTTAAAATCAGGCAATTTCTGAAAACTGAACATATTGGAAGACGCATTCAGTTCAAGGGCACGATTCGCATTTTGCCTAGCCGTACTTTATGAGCAGTCACGTGAGTACCGTAATCCCCCGGATAAAAGACCCTAGGGTCTACTAAATATTTCAGAAAAAAACGTGGGGGGTCTAAATAAATAGTTCAAAAATTATTAGGCCCGGGTCTTATGATAAGTGCATTGTGTTCTAAAATATTATGAAATGCGGGGGTGTTGTAATGTTGTGCACATTTTTTAAAACGAGGAAACACCACGCGAATGATCGGGGTCTTGAAAACGGCATCAATCAATCTAGCATATGAATGGTGTCTGCTGATTGGCCCATATTTAGTGGTAACCAGCAAGAGTGATTGCTGGCCCACCAACGTGTACCACATCCCCTTCAAGGTGGCAGCCCGCCTCGGTACTGACACCCCATGCATGTGACGTGAGTTGGGGGCAAGAATCTCGAGGAGACTCAACAGATGGGCGCTTCCACAGTCACGACTAGAGCAGGAGCGGCTTTCACTAGGACAGCCGAGTGCACCACTACGTGCCACAGCGGAACTCTGCTCGACAGAGTCTGTAATGGCCGGGCTTAGGGAGGCGAATAAATCGCCATAGTCGAACATCACAATGCAAAGCCGCTCCCCCTAGCAACGACTCGTTATGGTGACCACACCAGATTCAGGGACGTCGCAGGCGCGTCGCCCTCGTGCAACTACCGCTCGTCAGCCTAGCCGTGTTAGGACATCGCCGCGTCCAGTGCAGCCCTCGCCAACTCAGTCCTCTAGCGAGACGTCTACGAGCAGCCGTACCCCACGGGCGCCGCTGCCCACAGTCTGTGTCCCCGTATTTCCGCAGTCCTCGCGACCGCAAGGCAAGAAGAAGAAGGCGCCTGATGCAGCCCCTCCCTCGCCTCGCCACCGTATGACGAAGAAGGCGCGCCACGCATACACAGCTCGGGAAAAATTGTACTGGCTGGGTATGCTTGACACTCAGCCAGATCTCAGCGTCCGCGGTTTGGCCCGTCTCGCGAACGTTACGCCTAAAATGATCCGCGACTAGCGGAGCTTCAAGGAACGCCTCCTCGTCTCCGCTGGGTGTCGTCGTCGCCTCGTCGGCGCCGGCCGTAAGGCCAAGTGGCCGTTCATGGAGCGAGCCGTGTACCGTCAGTTCTTGGCTCACCGTGCCAAAGGACTGGCGGTCTCGGTGAGCATGATACAGAAATGGTCGAAGCAGTACATGAAACACCGTCACCCCGGGGCCGACTGGCGCGCGTCGAACCGCTGGACTTTGCGCTTCCGCGTCCGGTGGTCATTGGCAAAGCGCGTTAAGACCAAAATGGGCCAGAAACTAGCCGACAGTAAGCACCATGCATTGCCTTCCGTGCATCGTGGTCCCCCTTGTCATATTTCTAACCACCGTCTCTTGTGTCGTGTTTCAGATCTCAAGGCTAAGATCGAGTCATTCTGGGAGTTCGTTCGGCAGATGTGCGTGCTCAACTCATACCCCCTGAACCTAATCGTCAACGCCGACCAAACTCCCCTCTTCCTTGAGATGCCGGCGGAACGAACACTGGAGATGAAGGGTGCACGAACGGTGCATGTCCGTACGGCTGGTTACGAAAAAGAGCGCGTCACCGTCATGCTGGCGGTGACGGCTAGCGGGCTGAAGCTTCCTCCCTACGTGATTCTTAAATGCAAGACAATTCCAAAGATCGTCGTCCCCCGAGGTGAGTTTTTTATGGAGCTTGAACAACACGGCTGAATATGTGCAGAACCGAGACTAACTTCCTCTCCCCCATGCGCAGGTGTTGTGATCCTGTCAGAATATGTTGTTTGTGTAGCCTGCAGTGGGGTACTCTATAGTGAGTACAGCCCCTTAGGGTTTGCCATTTGTATCCTGCTGCTTGCTAGTTCAATCATTCCTTCTCAATTCTGTTCCTGCACACAATTCTAGCTCGTACTTGGCTCCTCGTTACTAGTCCTACTGTGGCCTAGGCTACTAAGCCTAGGCCGTACTCCTACTACTTTTCACATGGTATCAGAGCAGGTCGATCCCCTTGGATCGATCCTGTGGGTGGGCTCACCACCTCGTTGCTTCCGCTGCAACTTCCACTGCTACCCTCTGTGCCGCACGCTCCGTGGCGTGCGGCAGTTTTTCTTCCCGCCGTGCGCCCCGAGGCGCGCGGCGGTTTTCTGCCCGCCGTGCGCCCCGTGGCGCGCGGCGGTTCTCTGCCCGCTGTGCGCCCCGAGGCGCGCGGCGGGCTTCTGCCCCGTCACTCGGCGCGTCGCCCTCGGGAGGCGCTGCGACGGGCGCCGGGGACCCGCGCGTCGCCCCCCGTCGCCCGTCGTGGCCTGCGCGCGGCCCGTACAGGCTGCGCGCGGCCCGTAAGGGCTGCGCCAGGCCCGGACGCGGCCCGTACGGGCTGTGCCAGGCCAGCGCGCGGCCCGTACGGGCTGCGCCAGGCCCGCGCGCGGCCCGTACGGGCTGCGCCAGGCCCGCGCGCGGCTCGGGCCGCCTGCGCGCGGTTCGGGCGGCTGTGCCAGGCCCGTGGGCGGCCCTTTCCTCGCTGCCCCTGCCCTCCCCGCTGTCCCCCGTGCTTCTACTGGCGCCCCACCCCTCCTATAGCCCGCTCTCCTGAATTAGGGTTTGGGGGTGAGGGGTATGGGGGTGAAGCCACTGTGTGCCGTTCCCTGCTCCTCCTCTTCCTCCGTCTCCCTGTGCTGCAGCTGCCGCTGAGGGGGGGTGGACTTGTTGGAGCCGTTGGAGTGGTACTAAGGGGGGGTGAAGGGGGAGTGGAGCTAGCGGTGTAGCAGCGGGTGTGTGTCAGGGGGAGTGGGATAGTTTGGGGAGGTTGAAGGGGGTGGCCGCCGTGAAGCCAGCAGCTCCAGTCGCCCGTGGGTCCGTTGCTTCTGCCGCTCGTCGTAGCCGCAGAGCCAGTTACTCCAGTATTCCGGGGCGCTCTGTCTCGGTAGCCACTGTGTCAGCCGCCACTGTGCCAGGCCCGTGGGCGATGACGACTGAAGATGTCCACGGGACGAGGGCGGCCGGCGCAAAGATGTCCTCCTCGTTCTTGACTCGTACAGAGGCCACCTCACCGAGCGGGTCGGCCAGACGATGCGCCTCTTCCGGCTGACCCGTGCAGTGATCCCTGGCGGTTGCACACCGCTTGTGCAACCGCTAGACGTGTCCATCAACCGCGCCTTCAAGGCGGGCGTCCGCCACCGGTACGGCACCTGGTTCGAGGAAGAAGGGATCACCTTCACAACCCCCGCTGGTGAGCCCGTGTAACCGTGTGGCTTGGTTCTGTTTGCACTCTGTCCGTTCACAGAAACACGCATCCGTGCACCCTCCACTCCAAATCCACCCTCTCAACTCCACCCTCTACAGGCAACCTAAAGAAACCGCCGGCCGAACTCGTCCTGAAGTGGATTGACGAGTCGTGGGCCGACGTGCCCGAGGAGATGGTGAGGAAGGCGTTCCTCACCTGTGGCATCTCCAACGCCACGGACGGGAGCGAGGATCATCTGATCCTCGCTCATTTGCGGGATTCGGCCGAGGTGGAGGTGATGGAGGACGTGATGGAGGAGGACCTGGATGAACTGGTTCCCAACCCGTTCTACCCGGCCCCTGTGGTCACTCCGCCGGATGCGACCGTCGAGGCAGAGGAGGAGGCCGTGCTGGCAGCAGAAGCAGCAGAAGCAGACGCGGAGGCTTTACCTCCAAAGTTAGACTCCAGCGAGTCCGACGATGGTCTCGCTGGCAGCCGAGACGAGTGGAGCGACGACGGGGACGAGTGGTGGGCCCCTGGTCGCTATGAGGGGGAAGAGGTGGACGAGTGGGTGGCAGGTGACGAGGAGGACTAGCTAAAGCATGTTGATATCATTGGTAGTTTGGACGAGCAGGGCTAATTGTCTGATGCACTTATGACAGTCCGTAGTTCATGACTCTGCATGCCTCTAATGTGACTGATTGCTAGTTAATTACATTTAAATTGACGTTTTAAGGGCGAGGGGGGGTCTTATAATGTTTTCGGGTCAAATGGGGGGTCTAACTCAAACAGCCTGTAATAAAAGACCCCCCCCCCGTATTAAAGACCCGGGTACACTATTATGGGGGGGTCTTTTATCCCGGGGATTACGGTATTTGTGATTTGCGACTCCATAATTAACATTACATGACAGAACTTGCTGCAGTAGTTTTCTCCATTAAGCTATGATAGCACTCATTGTTGTACCAATTATCAAGAGTGATGCGTAGCGGAATGGTGAGACTAGGAAAGCAAGGCAGTACAAATGTGAAACCCTAACTGAGTTGTACTCACTAAGGAGCACCTCACTACAGCCTATAACAGATAATAACATTTGACACACCCCCATTGGCTACGTGAGGGGCATCAAAGCAAGCAGGGTGAACAAACGGTCACAAGACCAGTCAATACAAGAAGCAAAGCAAGCTCAGGGTGGATCTCAAGAACACCACACAAATTCTGAGCACAAGCAAGCAACCACAACACCAGTTCAAGAGAGCACAATATATATAAAGGCACTGACAAGCAGAACACGCAACAAGAGCAACACTACAACAACCGTGGGCTTACCTCAACAAGCCCTAGCTGCACACAGAACCTGTGGTGGTCACCAGGTGACAAGGCCTTGGTGAAGACGTCAGCAGTGTTGGCCTCTGGGGCCACAAAGTCCAAGCGTGCCTGGCTGCGTCGCTTTAGCTCTCGCAGGAGAAAGTACCTCACGTCAATATGCTTCACTCTGCTCTCCAGTCGAGGCTCTCGACACAGGAGGATCGTAACCTTGTTGTCAGCGTACAAGGTCGGTGCAGAGCGAGGCCGCTCACCAAGGTCGGTGAGAAAGAAAGTCAACCAGCGAAGCTCCTGTGTCGCCATGGCACCAGCGTAGATCTCTGCCTCTGCACAGGACGAAGCCACAGACGAAGACAGTGTAGACCTCCACGATACAGCACCAGCACCCAGACTGAAGCAGTAACCCTGAGTTGAGCGCTGAGTCTCCATGTCGTCAAAGTAGGAAGAGTCGCAGTGACCGGTCAACACAACTGGCTGTGTCCCTCCAAGCATAAGCCCCATGTCTGATGTAGTCGCCAGGTACTTCGCCACCCTCACAGCAGCTGTCCAGTGAACAGGACGGTGTCTCCCAGTCGCAACAAAGCGAGAGAGGACGCTGAGGGGAAAGGCGAGGTCCGGCCGAGTACAAGTCATCAGGTACATGAGGCTGCCCACAAGCTCCGCGTAGGGACCACTAGACTCAAAGGGCTCGTCGGGAAAACGGCCAGTGAGTCGGTGGTCAATGGCAAGAGGAGTGGGATGTTTGGTGGAGAACTGAAACCTGAACCGCCGGAGGACCTGCTACACCATGTGTGACTGAGTCAGTGTGATGGTGCGAGCGGCTCTGTCCCTGGTGATCTGCAGGCCAAGGTAGCGCTGCAATTCACCGAGGTCTGTGCACTTGTGTCTCTTCTGCAGTTCGGATTTCACCTCAGTCAGAGCTGCCCTGTCCGATGTAGCAAAGACCAAGTCGTCGACGTACACTAGTATAAAGAAAGGAGTGGAACCAGTGCGAAGAAACAACGACGGGTCGGCAGAGGAAGGATGAAACACAAGGTCACGAAGCGTGGAGCGAAGAGTGTCGTGCCACTCACAGGGCGACTGGCGGAAACCGTAGACTGGCCGCCTCAGGCTCCACTAGGTCCCAGGTGGGAAGGTGTTAGTGAAGCTAGGAGGACGGCGCAGCCAGATCTCCTCGTGTAGACAGCCTGGAGAAACGCAGTGGAGAAGTCAAGGGAGTGCAGCTCGTAGTCTCGCTGTGCTGCTACGTGCAGTAACACCCGAAGAGTAGTCATCTTCGGGGTCGGGGCGAAGGTCTGGAAGAAGTCAACTCCCTCACGCTGAATGAAATCCCTAGCCACGTAGCGCGCCTTGAACACAGGCGGTGAACCGGGCGGCCGCTTCACCTTGAAGAGCCACATGCTATCGACAGTGTTCGCACTGGGAGGGGGAACTGCGTCGACGTATGTGCCTGTGGATCTCCAAGACGCTAGCTCTGCATCCATGGCCGCTTTCCACTGAGAGGCCCACTCCCCTAACACTACCTTACGGTACGTGCGAGGTGTCGGTATGTCAAGGGCGTCGGGGTCTCCCTCAAGGGAAAGCAGCATGGCGCAGAGAGATGGGGAAACAGCTGCTAAGAACTCCAGCTCAAACGGCATGTTCTCTAGAACGTCACAGCCAAGGACAGACTCACCCCCGACGGACAGAGAACGGGCAGGTGGAGAAGCCGCCACACGCGTGGCGTAGTCAAGGCGGCGAGTGGAAGCAAAGTCAGCGACAGCGGCAGTAAGAGCCGAGACAGACGAAAAAGAGGCACGAGGGTCGGTGACAAGAGAGGCGAGAACACGAGAGACAACAGGGCAAGCAGCACGGTAGTAGTCAGTGATAGGGTGAGAGGAAACGGTGAGAGACGACTCAGGAGGTGAGGGGAGAACAGACGCAGGCGGAGAACGACGAGGACTAGAATGAAACAAGACAGTGTGGAGGCCGGCAAGAGGAGACGAGGGTCGAGCACGCGGAGGACAACGGCTGGTCCAGTCGTGCGGGACAACAGGAGGAGACGACTGTGACTGAGGAGGAGAGAAAACAGCCGGAGCCGAGTTCGGAGGAGGAAACGTAAGATCGTACGCGGTAGGAGACTATGAGTGGACAGGAGGAGAGGAAGGAAGTCCAAGGGCCCGAAGGCCACTCACTGGAGGGAACAACTGCTGCAAAAGTGACGGCTGCTACTGCTGCTACTGCTGCTGCTGCTGCTGCTGCTGCTGCTGCTGCTGGTGGTGGTGCTGGTCCAACCACTGCAACTTCTGCCTCTCCCGCGCCAACTGCTCCTGCTCCTCGCGCTCAAGCCGACGAAGGGCCTGGAAACGGGTGTGGTGGCGGTGGGGAGGCGCAGTGGGCGACGCAGTAGGCGAGCCTCCAGCTCTTGTCTCCTCAGTTGCAGCTCCTACAGCGCCAGTACCTCCTGCTCCAGCACCCCCGGAACTAGCAACGCCAGTGTCAGCACCTCCAGCTCCAGCACCCCCAGAACTAGTACCTCCAGTACCAATATCTCCAGCACCAGCACCCCCAGAACTAGCACCTCCTGTGCCAGCACCTCCAGCTCCAGCACCCCCAGAGCTAGTGCCACCTGCTCCAGCACCTCCAGCTTCAGCACCCCTCGAACGAGCATCCCCAGACCGAGTACCGCCAGTGGCTGCACCTCCAGCTCCAACACCAACCGAGTCCACAGTAACCTGTCGCGGAAGTGCCGAAGGCTGCTGAGAAGACTGTGAGGAGGAATGCGGGGAGGGAGACGCTACCTGACGCGCGACCGAGGGTAGAGGGGTAGCGTGAGACACACCTGACGGGGCAGGACCAGAGGGGGGTGGGGGTACCGGAGGAGCGGAAGCAGGGGGGAGAGAGGGTGCGAGGAAGAGGGGGGGAGGGGGAACCGGGAGACCTCGACAGGGGTACCGGGTGTAGTAGGGCTTGTTAAGTAGCGGGTCAGTGTATCCATAACCCAACAGGCCAGCGATCCTCTAACCCTTCCCTATGATCAATCGGGCATCCCCAGTGTTGGTTTTCAGACACCCCCTCTGCACAGGGATGCCCTAGGACACAATACAACGTCACCGCCAGCATGTGCACACATGGGGATTCGAACCCGAGATCTTCGCCCTGATACCATCTCAAGAGTGATGCGTAGCGGAATGGTGAGACTAGGAAAGCAAGGCAGTACAAATGTGAAACCTTAACTGAGTTGTACTCACCAAGGAGCACCTCACCACAACTTATAACAGATAATGACATTTGACACAAATGTCTACGCATTGACATGTTGGCTTTCGAAAACCATATGCATAGAGAACTGATTTTTTTAGTTCTCCCATATTTCATTATGTACCACACTGAGTTGCCATCTAGCTGGGCAGGATATAGCAATACACAGCTTCTCCTTTTTTTCTTTTTTTTTTTGCCAAACCATACAACATTGCTTGTTATTTAAAATGACCACGCCAATATACTGCAGATGGAATGGGCCCGGACCTGTACAATATGCTACAGTTCGTGCAAAATCCTTGTTTCAGTTCGGGTGCGTGCGGGGTGGAGCTGGCTGGATGGTGGTGAGTGGTGGTTCCAAATGTGGTCAAGGACTGTCCAGGCTGGTGAAGAGTTCCATCCTTGTGACACCTCTCGGGGAACTGCTGCTTGTGTCGTTCGTACGGAACACTGGGACGGTTACACTAGCTTCCTTCTCAAAGCCTACCATACACGATCGTTTTGATATGTAAATTAGCCGCTTATAAACGCATATTACCGTATTACCGAGAACTGTTGTTTGACATCCCCTCGTCATCTCCACGAGCCACAGCTCCAGCCAGCTGATTTATCACCTCTCAAACCACTCTACCGCTTGTAGTAGTGAGTCGTGACGTGAAGAGCGTGCGTCCTGTCAGTGAAATAAGAGTGACCTCAGACCCACAGTCAGCAACCAGCAGGCTGTGGGGTTAGGAAGTGCTGCCATCAATAGCCATGACAGCCTAGGTTGCCGGACTTACCGTCCCAAAGATCGACCTTCGCGTCGCTCCCGCCTTCCTGCACACCCGTTAGTGTTGAGTTCGTTATTGTTGGCTCGTTCGTTAGTGTCGGCACGTTCGTTGGTGTTGGCATGTTACCTTGGTGCTCTTGTTTGCCGCCTAGTAGTGACCCGAAGTAGGAGTTTGTCCTAAAGACGCTACATTGGCTAGTGGCTTGACGCGACATACGCGATCGTATATATTTCGTGGTAGTTCTGTTTCTGTTTTTAGCGCCTCCAATATCATACCCGATCGTATTTATTTCGTAGGCATTTTGTTTTGTTTATTTCTCCGATATTCTTTCTCCTAGACCTCGAGGTTTGCTGCGCTATTCCAGTTGGTAGATATCCACCAATGCCCTTCTCTACGTTTGACCGAGTGCGACAATCGACAATGCCGCGTTATTGAGCTTCGCGGTATTAGCCTCCTAACCCTAGCCAGCGACTTATGGGGTGTATACAGTCCAAACCGGCTGTCAAGGACCCGTTACCAGACCGAGTCAGCGAAGATGAAAGTGGATTGACGAAAATTGACGAAACATTGCAATCGCAAGCCAAGGTAGCGTCGGGTCGCAGCGTTGACGATGCGACAGCTGGGAAATCGGCTTCGGGTCGCCTGCCGTCGCTTTTCAGTAAAAGCCGTCGCAGGGATGACCAGGGCGACAGCACGGACAACGGCGACGACAAAGGCGTGGAGTCGTCGCCGCGGGAAGCGACGGGCATCCACTGTTTGCCAACGGGGGGCGTCCGCGGATTCAAGGTACTATTGTCGAGATATTATGGAGTAGAGTAGTACTAGTAGCGTAGGTCGTACGAGAAATTATGGAGTCAGAGTTGTACTATTAGCGTAGGAGTAACTACCCTTTTTTTTCTTCTTCTTTTTTGGCACTTCAGCTGTTGCTACTCGCAATCTCACAGCGATTTTGTACTGACATCAAGACATTGAGGACCCCTCCCGCCCACCCCGCCTCCCCAGTCCCTCCCTCTCCCCCCTTGTCCTTTCCCCCGTTTTCTCCCCATCCTCCCCCTGCCCTCCCCCCCCTCCTCCCCTCTTCCCAACCCCCCAACCCCCACCCCGCCTCCTGTATTCGTTTTCCTCTCCGGTTCTGCTGCTGCGGGGTCAGACAGTTAAGCTGTTGTCACACCGACACACGGCTGTCGCCTTTCCACCAATGTCACTTCTAGTTTCACTGTGGCCCCTGTTTGCCTAATTCAATGCGTCAGTGACTCCGTTCCCTCTGTGTCTGTCTGTATGTTGCCCTTCTGTCCGCTGTCCCCTTTCAAACAGTCCTCTCAACTCAATCCTCGGCTTCACCAGCAGGCGCTAGTTTTCTGACGTCTCCAAACGCCGTTATTTATTCTCTGATGCCCCCGCCATCCTCTCCTCTCCTCTCCTCTCCTCTCCTCCGTTGCCCTTTTCCCCCCAAACAGTCCTCACAATCCTCAGCCTCACCAGCAGGCGCTGCTGCTGCACCAACTGCGTCACCCACTCGAGGGTGAGTCACCAAACTTACACACTGGGAGTCGCTTTTAAGTTTTCTCAAAAGCTTCACCAGCAGGTGCTGCTGCTGCACCAACTGCGTCACCCACGCGAGGGTGAGTCACTAAACTTACACACTGCGCGTATCTTCATTCATTCATGCGACCAGGCACAGCCGGCCTCTTGTGAAGAGCCGCAAAAGCTGTTTGAACCGCACTGCACCGCATGATCCTGAGTCGCCAAACCTGCATTTATCCTTCATTCTTCATTTATCCTGAGACCACGATCTTAGTCTCTAAAATGCATGCACTTTGGTGTTTTGAATCGGAGCCAGTTTGCCCTTTGAATAAACCTAAGCCCAGGAACGGGGCCCAAAGCTCAACGCTACAGATGCCTTTTGAGGCGCCTCAAACAAAAGTCGTATCTTGAGGCGCCTCAAACAAAGTCGCTTCTTGAGTCGCCTCAAACAAAGTCGCTTCTTGAGTCGCCTCAAACAAAGTCGTTTCTTGAGGCGCCTCAAACAAAAGTCGTTTCTTGAGGCGCTTCAAACAAAAGTCATTTCTTGAGGCGCCTCAAAAGTCGGATGCCTTATGAGGCGCCTCAAAAATGCATGCACGTTGGTGTTGTGAATTGGATCCACTTTGCCCTTTGATTAAGCCTTAGCCCCGGAACGGGGTCTATTTGTGAGGCGCCTAAAAAATAGACTTTGGTGTTGTGAATTGGATCGAGTTTGCCCTTTGATTAAGCCCTAGCCCCGGAACTGGGCCCAAAGATTAACGCTACACAGATGCCAAAACGCTCTCTGCTGTCTTGTCTCCTCCACCCCTCTCTTTTTCCCATTCTGTTCTTTTGGCATGTCCTTGCCTGTGCTTTCGACTTGCAGGGAAGCGCCTGCAGCAGAGGAGGCGACCACCCCTGTTGGCCCCAAGCTCATCCGCTCCAAGGGCAAGTGAGTGGCAGAGGTTCAGTCCGTGCAGGTCCGTGCAGGTCCGTGCAGGTCCGTGCAGGTCCGTGCAGGTCCGTGCAGGTCCGTGCAAGTTCCATAAGTAGCATGCTTCTGAAGCACCTCACCCCGTTGCCCCCCCCCCCACCCTCGTTCTAAGACATTCATTCACGCGAAGGAAAATGAGTACCAAGTGTTCAATCTCATTCTCCTCCCCCTCCTCCCCTCTCTCCCCCCCCTTCCCCTTCCCCCCTCGGCTTCCCTTCCCCGTTTCCCCTCCTTCGTCTCAGAATTGAGATCATGGGGTTTGAAGTGGCAAACGTGATAGTGAGGGCAATCAACCTGCGCCAGTCGCTGCTAGAGCGGGATATAGAGGACCTTCGGGCGGAGGTGCTGGCATCGGAGGGCATAAGGATGCTGGTCTCGGATGATTTCTACCACGTGTGGTGCATTGCTGCGGAGGACAAGCGGTGAGGACAGGCTGGGACAGGTGATGATAGGGCTGGTGTGGTGAGTATGGGAGCGGGATATAGAGGACTTGCGGGCGGAGGTGCTGGCGTGGGAGGGCATAAGGATGCTGGTCTCAGACGACTTCTACCACGTGTGGTGCATCGCTGCCGAGGACAAGCGGTGCGTGGGAGAGGGTGGGACAGGTGGTAGGGCCGGGCCGGATGGTAGGGCCGGTCGGTGCGTGGCACACGGGTGGTTTGGCTGGGATGGGTGGTAGGGCCGGTGAGTGCGGGAGCGGGATATAGAGGACCTGCGGGCGGAGGTGCTGGCATCGGAGGGCATAAGGATGCTGGTGTCAGACGACTTGTACCACGTCTGGTGCATTGCTGCCGAGGACAAGCGGTGCGTGGGACACAGGTGGTGGGTCTGGGACGGGTGGTAGGGCTAGGATGGGTGGGGCTGGGACGGGTGGTAGGGCCGGTGAGTGTGGGAGAGGGACATAGAGGGTCTGAGGGCGGAGGTGGTGGCGTGGGAGGGCATAAGGATGCTGGTGCATTGCTGCCGAGGACAAGCGGTGCGTGCGTGGGAGAGAAAGACCAGGTTTGTGGGCAGGTGGATGGCATTATTAGAGATCATGAGATCATCAGGGACCGGTGGTGCTGCTGACTTCGCACAGCACAGCACAACACATGAAGACTGATTGCTGTACTGTACATGAAGGTTTTGAAAAGCCTAGATCTGTTATGACGAGCTTCAGGGATTCGGAACTGGCTGGCGTCCTTGCTTTTTCTCCTCTTCACTTTGTCTGTCCTCTTTCCTGTTCCTCACTCTTCTCCCTTCCCCCTCCCCTCCCCACTGTCTTTTCTCACGCACACAGGGGCGAGTTGAGAGCAGTGGCGAGGGATGTGGCACGGCTGGGCAAGCAATGTCTTGACTTGACCCGTCTTTCTTCCTCCCTCCACCATCTTTCCTCTGTTCCTCACACTTCTCCCTCCGTCATCTCATGCACTGTACACAGGGGCGAGTTGAGAGCAGTGGCGAGGGATGTGGCACGGCTGGGCAAGCAATGTCTTGACCCGGCATTGCATTCGCTCACACAGGCCTTTGACGCGTGAGTGGGCTGTTATGCGCATCTGTCACTTGAGCGATGGGGGCTTGACTAGTGAAGGATGGGGTTTGATGTGTGCGTGAGTGGGGTGTTATGCACATCTGTCACTTGAGCGATGGGGGCTTGACTAGTGAAGGATGGGGTTTGATGTGTGCGTGAGTGGGGCGGTGGCCGTTTGACCTACGCTCAGGCAATCTCGTGTATGAAGAAGTGTTTTGAGACGTCTCAAAACACTTCTTCATACAGTGGCTGTTTGACCTACGCTCAGGCAATCTCGGGTCCCTTGGTCTCTCAATTGACAAGACAACAGCCATGGATGCAGAGCAGAGATGGCGTCTTGGAGGTCCACACGCACCTGCGTTCCAGTCCAGGTGTGAATTTCGGCACCGAAAAGTGTGACTTCCTTCCGTTGGGCCTTAACGTTGGGATTGTCACCAGCAGAAGTCATGACTCCTCCTCCCCACCTCGGGCCTGCCTATCTCCTCGCTTTCTCTTCCACCCGTCTACCTTCCCTTCCCCCCACCAGCCTCGGCACCATGGATGGATGTAAGGGCCGAATGATACCAGCAAATCCACGACCCTGCTCCTTGACCCCTCACTCCCTTTCTCTGTCAACCCCAGCCACACCCCCACCAGCCTCGGCACCACGGACGGTCCCAAAGGCCGAATGACATCAGCGGAAGCCATGAATCCGCCCCATGCCTACATGGTCCCTTTCCTTCCTACCCCCTCTCTCCAATTCTTTTCTTTCTCTCCTTCAATTTCTCCCCTCCACCTGTCTCGGGGGCACCATGGACGGCCCCAAGGGCCGAATGACATCAGTGGAGCGCACGAGCCCGCCTTACCTGCGCTGCTTACCCCCTTGCCCCCTCTCTCTTCTCGCTCTCCCCCTCACCAGCCTCGCCAACTTTTGAGTCGACTCAAAAGTCGGAGCGCACGAGCCCGCCTTACCTGCGCTGCTTACCCCCTTGCCCCCTCTCTTCTCGCTCTCCCCCTCACCAGCCTCGGCACCATAGATGCCCCCAAGGGCCGAATGACATCAGCATAAGCCGCGACCCTGCCACTCGGCTACTTACTCTCTTTCTCCTTCAACCCCCCTCTCCTGTGTCCCTGTCTCCCCCCCCCCCCCTTTTTCCCAACTCCTCTCTTCCTCTCTTCTCTTCCTTGCTCCCCCCACCAGTCTCGGCACCATGGACAGCCCCAAGGGCCGAATGACATCAGTGGAGGGCACGAGCCTGCCTGTGTCATGCATGCTTACTCCCCCCCTTGCCCCCCCCTCTCTCTTCTCGCCCTCCCCCCACCAGTCTCGGCACCATGGATGGCCCCAAGGGCCGAATGACATCGGTGGAGGTGGAAGGGGAGCTGCGAGCGCTGGAGGGGCAGGCGCAGATCACAGCGGTGAGTGGTGTGGAGTCTCCAGCGGCTTGCATAGCATCAAAGATTGAGGCTGAGGGAGAAGTGGAGGGGGGGGAGGTGGAGGGGGAGCTGCGGGCGCTGGAGGGGCAGGGACAGATCACAGCGGTGAGTGGGTGGGTTCTGTGTTGACTCTTGGGGGCCATGGGTTGCAATGCAACTTGCATAGCAGCAGAGGGGGAGGGGGGGCTGCGGGCGCTGGAGGGGCAGGCGCAGATCACAACGGTGAGTGGGTGGGTGGATACTGTGTTGACTTTCGGGGGCCATGGGTTGCAACCTGCATAGCAGCGTCTTGTGCCATGAGTTGGCCAATCCCCCATCCTCTCCCCCCCATCCTCCTCCCCCCCCCACCCATTCCCCCCATCACGAGCTGTACCACGAGTTGACCAATCCGGAGCAGCTGCAGCAGTCTCTGTGGTGATCCACGTTCCTCTTATCTCCCCCCTGTCCTCCTCCTTCCCCCCCTCCTCCTCCCCCCCCCCCCCCTTTTCCCCCACCAGGAGCTGTACCACGAGTTGGCCAATCTGGAGCAGCTGCAGCAGGTGTTGCGGTTATTCACATTCCCCTCTTCCCCCCTGTTCTCCCCCACCCCAATACTCTTGTCTTTTCCCCCATCCACCCCACCAGGAGCTGTACCATGAGTTGGCGAATCTGGAGCAGCTGCAGCAGTCGTTGGACAGACGGGTGAAGCAGGACTCCGACTCCGCTGTAAACAGAGGTGAGTGTGTGGTGGGATGGGTGGGTCGGTGGTGGGACGTTGGCGTTGCTTAGCACGAACACGAACCAAGGAGGGAGTGCTGCAGCAGTCGTTGGACAGACGGATGAAGCAGGACTCGGATTCCGCTGTCAACAGAGGTATGCTGCTGCTTCCCATGTTTTCATGCACAGAAGGGAGTTACTGCCTTGGTCTTGACTTCTGAACACAAGGAGTTGGCAGGTTTGGAGCAGTAGTTACAGCAATTACTGGACAGACGGGTGAAGCAGGACTCGGATTCCGCTGTCAACAGAGGTGAGTGTGTGGTGGGTGGGTGGGTGGAATGGTGGCATTGTTTAACATGAAGAGGGAGTGCTGCAGCAGTCACTGGACAGACGGGTGAAGCAGGACTCGGACTCTGCAGTCAACAGAGGTATGCTGCTGCTTCCCTTGTTTTCCATTCCAAATTGGTTCCACACAGAGGTGATGGGCTGGCAGCAGATGCGAGCAGAGGTGTCTTTTGAGTTGACTCAAAAGTCAATTGGTTCCCCACAGAGGTGAAGGGCTGGCAGCAGATGCGAGTAGAGGTGAGATGAAAGCGCAGGTGGAAATAGTGAAGGTGGCACCCTCTCACCTTCCATTCCCATCGCACTGCAACTTACCCAACCTGTCCCAACCGAACTCAACCCACCCCATCCCTGCAGAGCTGATAGCGCAGATGCGGGCAGAGATGAAGGTACAGGAGAAGATAGTGAAGGTGGCCCCTTCTCACCCTCCATTCCCATCCCATCGCATTGCAACCCACCAAACCCATTCCAACCCAACCCAATCGATCCCAACTCTTCCCAACCGAACCCAACGCACCCCTTTCTTGCAGAGCTGATAGCGCAGATGCGGGCAGAGATGAAGGCACAGGAGAAGATAGTGAAGACGATGAAGAAGAAAGGGCTTTGGTCGAAGACCATGGATGAGGTGGGCTGGTCTGCTGGTGTGAGCTGGTGTGAGCTGGTGTGAGCTGTTGTGAGCTGGTGTGCGTGCGTGTGAGCTGGTGTGCGTGCGTGTGAGCTGGTGTGAGTTCGTGCGTGCTGTATGGGTGATACTTGTTGCTATGAAGATAGTGAAGACGATGAAGAAGAAAGGGCTCTGGTCCTAAACCATGGATGAGGTGCGCTGGTGTGCAAGATGGTGTGAGTGTGTGTAAAGCCATGGTACCTGTGTGGGGCCTACTTGGATGGTGAAGACGATGAAGAAGAATGGGCTCTGGTCCAAAACCATGGACGAGGTGCGTTGGTGTGGTGTGAGGGAGTGCAAGTGAGGTGAGCTGGTGTGAGGGAGTGCAAGTGAGGTGAGCTGGTGTGAGGGAGTGCAAGTGAGGTGAGCTGGTGTGAGGGAGTGCAAGTGAGGTGAGCTGGTGTGAGGGAGTGCAAGTGAGGTGAGCTGGTGTGAGGGAGTGCAAGTGAGGTGAGCTGGTGTGAGGGAGTGCAAGTGAGGTGAGCTGGTGTGAGGGAGTGCAAGTGAGGTGAGCTGGTGTGAGGGAGTGCAAGTGAGGTGAGCTGGTGTGAGTGCCTGCCTACCTTTCTGCACTGCACTGCGCTACAGGTGGTCACCACTTTGGTACCTTGGTCCACTCCTCCAAAACCCCTTTGTTTGCACTGCCTGCCTACTTACCTTTGTGCACTGCCTGCCTGCTTACCTGTCTGCGCTGAACGGCAGGTGGTGGAGAAGCTAGTTCAGGTGGTCATATTCCTGCACGACCAGATTGTGGACGTGTTTGGGGCCGATGGTGAGTGTTTCCGTGTACATGCCTTGTGCTGCCACGTGCCTGCCACAACTGAGTGCTTCTAGTGGTCGTATTCCTGCACGACCAGATCGTAGACGTGTTTGGGGCCGATGGTGAGTGCAGAAAGGTCATTGCTGCTTCCATACATTCACCCGATGAGCTGCTGATTTGAGGAAGCAAGCCCATCTTCTGCTCATCTCCCCCTCCTCTCTACCCATCCCATCTCCTTTCTTTGTACCCCCTCCCCTCCATTTCTACCCTTACCTGCATCGTAATCTCACCCACCGATTTCTGTGGTGAAGGTGGGGCTCCTCATGTCCGGCACGCCTCCCACAGCTGCTGATCTGCCTCCCATCCATGCCGCTCATACACCCTTCCTCCTTCCCCTTTCCTCCTGCAGTGGTGAAGGTGGGTCACCTCATGTCCGGCACGCCTCCCACAGCTGCTGATCTGCCTCCCATCCATGCCGCTCATACACCCTTCCTCCTTCCCCTTTCCCCCTGCAGTGGTGAAGGTGGGTCACCTCATGTCCGGCACGCCTCCCACAGCTGCTGATCTGCCTCCCATCCATGCCGCCCATGCACCGTTTTCCCGGCGTATCTATCCAACCCCACCTTTTCCCCCTTCCCCTTTTGAGTCAACTCAAAGCTTCCCCCTTCCCCCAGCCACTGCAGTGGTGAAGGTGGGGCGCCTCATGCCGGGCACGCCTCCCCGGATCTGCCTGCCCCATCCATGCTGCCCATGCACCCCTCTCCCTTCTTATCTATCCAACCCCACTATGTCTCCTCCTTCCCCTTTCCCCCTGCAGTCGTGAAGGTGGGGCGCCTCATGTCCGGCACGCCGCCTACGGCTGCTGATCTGAGGAAGCTCGGAGTGAACGGCATGGCGCTGCAGTACGCCAACATTGTCAACATGATCGACACCATGGTGAGTTATGTGTTACTCTCGCTCCCTTCCCCTTCATGATCAATGGCGCCATGGTATATGCTGCTCCCTCTTTCCCTTCATGCTGGTAGTAACACTCCGCAATCTGCTCGGAGTGAACGGCATGGCGCTGCAGTACGCCAACATTGTCAACATGATTGACACCATGGTGAGTTATGTGCTGCTCTCTTTGGTATGTGCGGCTCTCTTTTGCCCTTGGCTGGTGGTAGCAATCAGCTCGGAGTGAACGGCATGGCGCTGCAGTACGCCAACATTGTCAACATGATTGACACCATGGTGAGTTATGTGCTGCTCTCTTTGGTATGTGCGGCTCTCCTTTTCCCTTGGCTGGTGGTAGCAATCAGCTCGGAGTGAACGACATGGCGCTGCAGTACGCCAACATTGTCAATATGATCGACACCATGGTGAGTTATGTGTTACTCTCGCTCCCTTCCCCTTCATGATCAATGGCGCCATGGTATGTGCTGCTCCCTCTTTCTTCATGCTGGTAGTAACACTCCGCAATCTGCTCGGAGTGAACGGCATGGCGCTGCAGTACGCCAACATTGTCAACATGATCGGCACGATGGTATGCGATGCTCTCTCTCTTCCTTCCCCATGCCATGATGGTATGCTGGCATTGCTTGCTAGCATGGCGCTGCAATACGCCAACACAGTCAACATGATTGACACCATGGTACGATATGTGTTGCTCTCTCTCCCTTCTCCTTGGTGCTGGTGGGACCTGGTGAGGCTGCTGGTACACCGTGTGTGTGGGTGGGTGGGGTGAACGGCATGGCGCTGCAGTACGCCAACATTGTCAGCATGATTGACACCATGGTACATCTCCCATTCGCTTTCCCTTCCTGTTCTGCGGCGCCGCGTTATGTGCTGCTCTCATTTCCCTTCTTGCGGGTGGGTGGTAGCAATGAGTAATGAGCTCGGAGTGAACGGCATGGCGCTGCAGTACGCCAACATTGTCAACATGATCAACACACAATGGTATGCCTACCAGGCCTCAGGATTGCAGGGCATTTCACCCTGATTAGCCTGTTTTTCAGGGTCGTTTTTTGAGACCACACTGTAAATACAGGTTTCAAGGGTTTTACCGCCCTGTCACGATCAGGCCTCGTGAATTTTTTACCCTTGTTTTGCAGTTGTTGGTTCTTGTAGCACACTGCCTTGGCCGAGTTCGGTAGTGGCAGCACTCTGACTGAGTTTTTTTTCCCTCAGCCATTTGAGAAATGGTCAAGTCCTTGCCGGGAGACATTCACACATACACCAGAACAAGCAGCGGATGTGCTCGAAAACTGGTTAAGTCGTTTCCACAGAGACACTCACACATACACCAGAACAAGCGTCGGATGTGCTCGAAAACTGGCTAAGTCCTTTCCACGGAGACACTCACACAGATTGGACCGCTGCAGCCTAGTTTAAAATTTCACCCTGCCATACCAGACCAGAATTTTTTCAACACCCTGCCATTTCTAGGGTACGACGCGGCAGCAACACTGCAGTGGCAGTGTGACTTCGACCTAAAACTTTGACTTGACAGGGTGGCCCAAAACGAATCAAGACCCCTGATGCCTACCCTACCTTTTTCTCTCCCGTACCTTTCCATTTCACTTATTTTTTTCCGAGGTGACCCTTATGGCCGATTGTGTGGCTGGTGTGTGTAAGCCCATCGGCCTTGATCTCATCCCTCCCCTCTACTTCCTATCCCCGGCCCCTCCCTATCATCAGGTGATGCGCCCAGCGTGTGTGGAGACTCAGAGGGAGGCCCTTTTCTCTGCTCTACCTGCTTCTGTCTGTGGGCGGTTGAAGCGCACGCTGCTCCAGTCGCAAGACATAGAGCAGGTGGGTGGGGTGCAGTGCAGTGCCATGCGGTGTGGTGTGGTAACCATGGGTCACCATGCTTTCTCTGCTCTGCCTGCTTCTGTCTATGGCTGGTTAAAGCGCATGCTGCTGCAGTCGCCAAGACATAGAGCAGGTGGGTGGGGTGTGCTATGTTTGATGCCGTTTGGTGTCGTGCAGTGTGTTGTGGTGCAGTGCGGTGCGGTGTGATGTGATATGGTGTAGTGTGGTATCCAGGGGTCGCCCTGCCTTCACTGCTCTGCCTGCTTCTGTCAGTGTGGTCGGTTGAAACGCACGCTGCCTCAGTCACAAGACATAGAGCAGGTGGGTGCAGTACGGTGGGGTGGGGTGTGGTGTGGTGAGATGTGGTGCGGTTCGGCGTGGTGTGGTGTGGTGCATTGACGGCGGTGCTGGACTGTGCTGGTTGTATCTGCAATGACTTGACCACCACACACATTACACACATCCATTCAGCTGCACACCCCCTTCCCCCCTCTCCCTCTCCAGGAGAGCGCGGAGAGCATCCGGCAGAAGCTGGGGGTGGTGCTGGACTGGACTGGTCTGGTTGATAACAAGGTTACCCGTACACACCCCATCACAAACTCACACACGCACATGCTGCCCCACCGTCCTTCTTACCTCCTCTGCAGGAGAGCGCGGAGAGCATCCGGCAGAAGCTGGAAGCGGTGCTGGACTGGTCTGGTCGATAAGATGAACCGTCCATACTTACACATGCATTCACAAGCTTAGAGAAACTACTCCGCCCCTCAACCTCCCCTCCCTCCCACTCGCCTCTCCAGGAGAGTGCGGAGAGCATCCTGCAGAAGATGGAAGCGGTGCTGGACTGAAGGGCTGGTCGCTTCAGAAATAATCTTGCACACTTGTATTAGACTAATACACACTTGTACGCGCCCACACACACACGCATACTCATTTGGCACGTGCTCACACATTCCAACCCCCTTTCCCCACAGGAGAGCACGGAGAGCATCCGGCAAAAGATGGAAGCGGTGGCTGGACTGGCTGGCTGGTCGTGTAGGGACTGACTTGTACACACATCCCATCCCCCCCTCTCCACCCCCCCACACACATTCCCGCTCTCTCCATGCAGGAGAGCACGGAGAGCATTCGGCAGAAGATGGAGGCGGTGTCTGGATTGGCTGGTTGTACGCGCCCACACACATACCCGCACTGTGCACACATGTAACACATACTCACGCACACATGCCATGCCAACCCCCTTTCTGCAGGAGAGCACGGAGAGCATTCGGCAGAAGATGGAGGCGGTGCTGGACTGGCTGGTTACCATGGCGGAGAACACAATTCGGTACGTTGGTGCTCAACACAGAGTCAGGCAGGTACAGAGTGCCGAACACATTCAGAATAACTGAGAAAGCAAAGCCGCTTGCAGCAGAAGATGGAGGCGGTGCTGGACTGGCTGGTTACCATGGCGGAGAACACAATTCGGTACGTTGGTGCTCAACACAGAGTCAGGCAGGTACAGAGTGCCGAACACATTCAGAATAACTGAGAAAGCAAGGCGGCTTGCAGCAGAAGATGGAGGCGGTGCTGGACTGGCTGGTTACCATGGCGGAGAACACAATTCGGTACGTTCAGCTAAGCACCATTCTGTACACCGTTGCTCAACTTTTCTCTCTGCGTTCACTTTGAATGACTGGGTTCACGCCTCGTACAAGAAATGGAAGAGTTTCGACCACAGCGAGCCTGCAGTTCATGCCATGCCTTGTAAAGAGAGACAGGCCGCTCAGCTTTTGAGACGTCTCAAAAGCCTGCAGTTCATGCCATGCCTTGTAAAGAGAGACAGGCTGCTCAGCTTGCAGCAGCAGATGGAGGCGGTGCTGGGCTGGAGGCTGCCTGGTGAACTTGTCTTGGAGGAGAACACACCATTTGGTATGCTTATTTTTGAGGTGCCTAAAAAAAGACTTTTCAGGCGCCTCAAAAAACACCATTTGGTATGCTTATTTTTTAGGTGCCTAAAAATATATATTTTCTTGGAGGAGAGCACCATTTGGTATGTTCATTCTGGAGTTCTCATTCCGTGAATGGATCATTTGATCATTGCGTCTTGAGATTTCTGCTGCTGCTGCTGCTGCTGCTGCTGCTGCTGCTGCTGCTGCTGCTGCTGCTGCTGCTGCTGCTGCTGCTGCTGCTGCTGCTGCTGCTGCTGCTGCTGCTGCTGCTGCTGCTGCTGCTGCTGCTGCTGCTGCTGCTGCTGCTGCTGCTGCTGCTGCTGCTGCTGCTGCTGCTGCTGCTGCTCGTGCGCTTGCACCATCTACCCGCCGCTCCCTCCCCTCCGCTACCGCTCCTGCCCCTGCTGCCCCTGTTTCCCCTGCTTCCCATGCACTAGAAGCGCTGCTGCTTCGGCTGTAGCACCCCTTCTGCTTCCAACCCCCGTCAACCCACCCACCCAGCCACCCACACACCCTCCCAACCACCACCTCCCGTTTTCGTCCTTTTCCTCCCTCGTTCCGCCTATCCCCATTCCCAGGTTCGGGCTAGACAGCAGGGTGCAGGGGCACACGGACCTGACGCTCCTGCAGACGCTGCTTCAGCTCCCCGTCACCTTGTTCTGTATCCCCCCCCTGCCAACTCCTTCTCTCATTCTCTTATCTCTCCCTTCCACCTTCCTCATTCCTCACCCAGGTTCGGGCTAGACAGCAGGGTGCAGGGGCACACGGACCTGACGCTCCTGCAGACGCTGCAGCATGTGGATCATCTCAAGATGGAGCGCCTCGTGCTGCTGCTGCTCGTGGGGCTTCAGCACCTCGCCACCCCCTCCCTTCCCTCCCTCCCTTCCCTCCCTCCCTTCCCTCCCTCCCTTCCCTGCCCCACCCCTGCTGCTGTCCCTGCTCCCCCCTGCTGCCCCTGCTGCGCCCCCTACCCCCAGAATTGCCGCTGCTTTGGCTGTAGCAACCCGCCTGCTTCCTGCTCCCACCCACCTGCCCTCCTACCCCCCCCACCTGCCGTTTTTTGTCCTTTTCCCCGCCTCTCCCCTCTCCCAGGTTCGGGCTAGACAGCAGGGTGCAGGGGCACACGGACCTGACGCTCCTGCAGACGCTGCAGCATGTGGACCACCTCAAGATGGAACGCCTCGTGCTGCTGCTGCTCGTCGGCCTGCAGCACCTCGCCAGCCGCAGCGCAGACCATGACTGGAGCCCTGTTCCCCGCGGGGTCGTGCTTGCACCGGTGTATTCCCCTAGGGTCATGTCTCCTAATCGTGCCGGCTCTTCTGCTGTTGCTGCCGCTGCTGGTTCTGCTGGTGCTGCTGGTGATGATATTCCTGCTGAAACGGCTGCTGCTGCGAGTGAATTGGAGGGAATGGTGGTACGTGCTAATGGGGAGAAGACTGGAGAGATGGAAGAGAAAATAACTGCTGTAGTAACAGCCTCTGCCAGCGCGGGTGCTGTTGCCATTGGTGCTGCTCCTGCAGAGTCAGACGGTGCTCCTGCTGCTGCTCTTTCGGCTGGGTCTGATGAGGCAGTTGCGTCTATTCCAGAGGATTTCCGGTTCCCGTTGCCTAAGTCCACTTCTGTGGAGTCACAGGGGGTAGCTGAAGGAGCTTCTGCAGCAGCAGGAGAAGCAGCAGGAGGAGCAGCAGGAGGAGGGGGAGGCAAGGAGGCAGAGCCGGCAGTTGTGCCGCCCATATCTCTCTCCCGCGCCCGTCGCAGCCTCTCAGAGAGCGTCCCAACGGTGGGCGATTGGGAAACTCTTCCCCGGCGCATTGCAGCAATGGAGGAGGAGGAGAAGGCACGCGCAGAAGAAGGGGCCTCGGATTCTGCCGCAGCAGAGGGGTTGGGCGGTGGGGAAACCGGTCGGCCTCGATCGGCTGGGCTTGAAGCTGGTGCGGTGGATGCGGCAGGCTCGGCCGAGCCTCCGGTGTGGCGGCAGGTCCGGCAGGCGTCTCTTACTGACGTGTCTCTGGAGCCGGTTCCTGAGGTGGAGGTGATGGAAGGGGAGGAGGGAGAGGGCGAGGGAGAAGAGGAGGGAGAGGGGGAGAAGGGAGAGCGAGAGGAAGGAGAGGAGGAAGAGGAGGAGGTGCATCAGAAAGAGAAGGATGATCTGTTGACTCCGCTAGCGTCTAAGACTGTGGGAGGTAGTGGGAGTCGACCGTCTAGCAGCAGTGGAAAGCTCGTGCCAGCTGCCGCTGCTGCCACCGCTGCTGCTGCTGGCGCTGCTGGTACTTCTGCTTCCGCAGCAGAGAATGCCGAATCTCCTGCTGCTGCTGCTCGTAGGGCGCTAGCTAGTGGCATGGGCACCAGCCGGAAGAGTTTAGAAAACGCCCTTCGCATGGGGGGTAATGCTGGTAAACGCCCTGTGGACGCCTCCGGAGCTTTCGGAAGCCCGCTCGACCGAAGCAAGCTGCCAGGTTCGGCAGCAGGCTCGGGGCCGCCGTTGGCGGGCGAGGCTTTGCTGGCAGCGATGACCATGAGCCAGGGCTTTGGTCCGGCAGCCCGAGGCGCAGCTTCGGAAGAGATGATGGAGGCAATGCGAGAAGCCACGTACGGCCGAAGCAGGAGCCACACCTTTGCCATGGCGGCTCGGCCCGAACCTAACCCGAGGTTCTTCACGAAATCCCTGAGCAGATACAGCCTACTGAGGCGAATGGAGGCGGAAGAAGCAGGGGGAGGTGGTGCTGGTGGCGGTGCGGGCAGCAGCAGCACTGGGGGAGGGTCGATATTTGTGGCGCCTCAGAGGTTCTTACCGATGACTCCTGCAACGGTGGATGTAGACCGGATTCACGATGTGAAACCGGATCTGGACCTCACCAGTGTGGCCGCGCCTAGACTGGGAGGGAGGCTGGTGTAGTGCACTCCCCGCCTGCTGTGCTGCTGCTGCTGCTGCTGCTGCTGGTGGTGCTGGTAGGGCTGCTGCCGCTGCCGCTGGTTCTGCTGCTGGTAGTGTGGTAGAGTTGCTGCTGCTGGGTAAGTTAGTAGGCTCGTGCTGGTGTAGTTTGCAGCTGGAGTGGAGTAGTCATACTTGCTGGCATACGCAGCAGTGAAGGCAGTTTGCTGAGTGGTGTGGTTTGCAGCGTGGTAAACTTTTCTCTTCAACAACTCTTCTGAATCAGGGTGGTTTTCCCCTCCACCCTGACAATCAGGGCAATAAAGGTGATAGCGCACAATACACCCTGATATTTTGGTTCAGGGCTACCGTATTATTTGGTTAGCTTGGGACAGGCAGGTTGTAGAGCGTTGGCTCTTTCAAGCTCGTGAATATACCGTATTACCCCGGATAGTAGCGCATATGCGCTTATAATAAAATCCGTTTTTTTGGTGGTGGCGCTTTTAATTGAGTATCGGCCATAAGCGCCGGCGCTTATATAGTGACAAATACAGAAATACAACTTAAACGCATTAAAATGTACATTTCCGTCTCGTAGGTTCAATCGAGTCGACATTCAATAGCGTCCTAAATTTGAATCGCGTGAGGGCGAATCTCTGACGCTGCACATAGCTTTTCGCACGTCAATTTGCCCGCGTGCCACCTCATCCTGACTGGACGCGAAACCAGTCAGGACCTCGAAAGTCAAACAAAGTGAAAATGGGTGCTGACTCGCTTGAATTTTGAAATTCGTTACTCTTTTAATCAGGATTGAAAGAATAAAATTATACATGCGCTTATAATAAATCAGGGTTTTACAGGGGGGGCGCTTATAATCGAGGAACGGCCATAAGCGCCATGCTCCAGATATAGGCGCCGGCGCCTTTAATCGGACGGCGCCTATATCCGGGGCCATACGGTAAAACTTCTTAAAAAGCCCTGTAAGTAAATGGTGTAGCTGCTGCTGCTGGACCGTGATTAGTCTGCATGTACTTTTCAGTGTAGCGCTGGTTGTAGTACTGAATGCATTGAATGTGCAATGCTCTACAGGTGTACCTTCAAGTTATAAAGCTGGCTAAATTGGGTGCCTTGAGTCCATCTAGGTTGTATCTCAAGTAGAAGTTATCTCAAAAGTGTTGGAAACAACTAATTAAACGCTTCTTATGTGTCGTAACACCGAACTACAAACGAGGCGAACTACAGAGGAACAACGGCGAGTCAACCATCGGAGGTTGACAAGAGAAGTAACTGCTGGAGGTTACGCGAAGGTCAAAGGTCAGCGACCTTCGACTTGACAAATACAGCATGACAGCAAGGACAAACAACTGACTCGATACTGAGCAGTTGCCCGAGTCGTCACTATATCAAACCGCAACAGCAACAGTAAAATGGTTATTAGCTGTATCTTTTCATATTCCTTGCACTCTTATAAAACCTTGTATCTTCTTTTCAATCTACCTTGCCCTCACACACTAGCGCAAGGTGGTTCAACACTTGTTACTAAACGCTTCCGCAAATACAACACTTCTACTCAGAGTTTAGCCTTGAAAAGATCCTAAGGGCTTTTTCTCAGCCCAACAAAAAACACTTCAGATGGGCATCTGCCTTCTACTCTATACTAGGACCAGCAGGCAACAGGTATTGATTAAACTACCGTTATGTACAGATCAGGATTATATGCAGAGGAGTCTTGATTGAGTACTGTAGCAACTTCGGTGTCCCTACTCTAGCCTGGGAGTTTGAATGACCACCAACAAACCAAATGCGATATGAAAGCATGAGATGGCTGCAAACCAAGTGTAATTATGCGAGTCCAAAAACCCCAAAACCGGATTTGTTGCTGCCGCTCCTGCTGCTCTTGCTCCTGTTGGTGCTGCTCTTGTTGCTGCTGCACCTGATATTGATGCTGCTGCTACTGATGGTGGTGCCACCAGTACCAACCGTATCTAGTACTGCACTCGTTGTTCCAACCCCACTCCCGTACTTTCTACTGTAGAGCTGCTTTTGAGGCGCCTCAAAAGCCTTGCTTTGCGCTCATTGCTCCAACCCCACTGCTACTCTTTGTGCTGATGCTTTTCTTGCTGTCCTTGCTGTTGCTCTTGCTGCGGCTGCTGCTGCTCTTATTGTTGCTCCTGCTGCTGTGGCTGCTGTGGGTGGTGCTGGTGCTGGTGACTCTGTGCCTTGGCAGGTGGCGGGCAGCTGCAGCAACGGGCAACCACACAGCAGCAGCAGCACGTGGAGCAGTATCCTCCTCCCTTCCGCCACCAGTGGTGCCACCAATACAACCTCCTGCTCTTGCACTGCGCTCCTTGCCCTGACCCCACTCCCCTCCCCCTCCCCTTTTCCTGCTGCTGCTAGTGGTGCTGTTGTTGCTCTTGCTGCTGCTCTTGCTGCTGCTGCTGCGGCTCTTGAGGGTGGTGTTGGTGGTGGTGAGTGTGTACCTTGGCAGGTGGAGGGCAGGAGCAGCAGCGGGCAACCACACAGCAGCAGCAGCACGTGGAGCAGTATCCTCCACCCTTCCGCCACCAGTGGTGCCACACCCTCCTGCTCTTGCACTTCGTAACGCGTTGTGTCCCCCTCTGCTCCCCCATTTGTTCGCCCCTCTCCCCTCCCAGCTGCTCCCCCGCTGGAACTCCACTGCCCCTCCCTTGCTCTCCTTCTCTTCCCTGCTCCTGCTGCTGCCTCTCCGCTTCTAAGAAGGCATCTAACGCAGCTGACGTCTCTGCTGCGTCCTTGAACTCGCCAATAACTAACCGCAGTATACACAACACTGCAGCCAGTGCAGCAGAAATAAGCATTCCAAACACCAGCCTCCACCCCAGGTCTCCTGCTCCTTTCCCCCCGCCTCCTCCCCCAATCTCTGCCACTATTCCCGTTAGAAACGGACCCAGAGCAGCCCCTAACGACCCCGTGCCATCAATAATCGCAGTAACCGTAGCCAACCCTTTGGAATTCCCTCGGAGCGACGCGTGCTGCCCCAGATCAGCCGACACAGCACAAGTGATAAGCGCATAGGGCCCGTTCACAAAAAATCCGACCAATGAGAGCAGCCCTATGTGCACAGAGAGCGAAATTCCGCCCAGAAAAGAGTAGAGGAGGAGAGCGGGGACGGCTAGGAGCATGAAGGAAGCGGACATGGTGGCGTGGGCGCCCGTATGGTCGGAGAGATGGCCTGCCACTATCCCTCCCAGCACCCCTCCTACGTCAAAGACTGTTGACGTCACTCCGGCAAACGCGTCAGTCAGATGGTGCCCGGCAATCTCTGCTCCAAGGGGCGTAGGGAAAAGAGGGGAGAGGGAGGAAGAGGAGAGAGCAGTGAGCAGTGAGCACGGGAGAAGAGGGGCATCTGTATGGTCGGAAAGATGGCCTGCTACTATCCCCCCCAGCACCCCTCCTAGGTCAAAGACTGTCGATGTCACACCCGCAAACGCGTCAGTCAAATGGTGGCCTGCTATTTCTGCTTGGGGAGGTGGGAAGGAAAAGGGGAGAGAAGTGAGCAGAGGAGCAGGAAATGTGTATGGTCGGAGAGATGGCCTGCTACTTCCCCTTCTCTCCGAAGCGAAGGCTCGGTCCCCACCCCCACCTCCCTCCCCCCCTCGCCCCAAAAGTCAGAGTCTGTCCAGACGCCCGCAGTAGTTACAATATATTCCCCATTTGTTTTTTTTTTTACGGAGTACATTAGGCGGTTTTCGTCTCACCTGTGCGCTTGATGTAGAACGGGAGCCAGTACAGGAACGTGTACGCCACAAGCTTAGCGAAGAACAAGCATAACGCGTACGCCGCAACACCAGGAATTTGACATGCGTCCCAGAAACTGATCGCCTCGTGCTCCTCGCCGCTCCCTCCCATCCCCGCTTTAAGCACATCCTCTGTTATCACAATCCGACCCTCCGCTCCCGGCCCCGCATCATCCTTCCCCTGCAAAAGCGGCACTGCAAGCTGCTCCGATACTGACGCATAAGTAGCCTCTTTAGGGGCTAACAGGGCAGCATCGAAACCAGCCGCCACGTCAGCGCACTCAACAGCCTCGAACCCCGACTCCTCGTCCCCCTCCCCGTGCACGCTCCCGCCCGCCTCACTAGACGACTCCGACAGCAGCAGCGAATGCGGCGACTCCAGCCCTATGGTTTCCGGTTCCGGCGCAAGAAACAGAAACATGATCAGCGCTCCCGCCATGATACTGAATCCGGGGATGAGAAACGCCCAGCCCCATCCGCTTGCAAGCGCGGAAGACGCGATGAGCGATCCGAGAATGTTGCCGACGGAAGTGTGTGCGTTCCACACGCCAAGAATCAACCCGCGGCCTTTTTTTCCGTACCAGCTGGCCATGATCGCGACGACGCTCGGCCAGCCCGTCGCCTGGAGGAACCCCGCGGCCATTTGCACCACTGCGAAGTAGTTTAACGAGTGTATATTCCAGAAATACCCCATGCCGAAGAGGGATACGAATAAGCCGCTGCCGAACATCCCCACGGAGAGGAAGACGCGGAGGTCGATGCGGTCACCGACGTGGCCGGCGATGTACAAGCCAATCGCGTAACATCCCAGAAACGCAATATCGAGTTCTCCGAGGAGAGATTTCCCGGATTTACCGTTGAAAGGAGCCCATCCGGCTTTTTTTTCTGCCCGCAAAAGAGAGTTTTCTGGGTGGGTTTCCAGCCGCTGGAGGTAGAACGTCCAGGGATTGCTTGTAACGGAGTTGCCTGTATCGAGAGGGTCGAGCACGCCCTTGACAATGCTGGGAGGCTTTCGCGAGGCGTGGTATAACGCGTATGCGATAAAGGTGAGAACAAGGACGAAAATCTGGTGCGTCGCGAAGGAGAAATCCTTTGGCCGGAAGCGACGAATGAGAGCCAGGCCCGGCGGCGCGGTGGAGCACGCGCGGGAAACCATTGCACCGAGGTGAGCTGTTCTAAGCTTCAGCCTGCGGTCCTAGTAGACCTGTTCACAAAATACTACGACCAAAGAGCAGCAGCTAAGGACTGAGGAATAGGTTGCCTTGGTGATGTTACTTACGGCTGCGACGATGCCTGAAACGCGAGGCTGCTGGGAGAACAAACACACATTCCTTCTACGGCTGACATGACAGCTCCCACCACAAGCAGAAATCAACAGGGACCACCAAGTGTTCCCAAGGCCTCGATTCCAAGCAGCCATAGATGATGGGATTTTCCAGTACTCCTTGTCATCTCGGGGACAACGCGGATAGGTTCGTCGGTGCTCCTCGAGATTGGTTGTTGACCCTTGAACAGAGGAGCCACATGGGCAGAAGCGGTATCGTCGAGCTGACCGGATGACTGTATGCTCAATTGATTTCTCGACAGCAGTAATGGCGTGTGCAAAGTGCTGCACAAACTCGACGTCGAGCAACGTCGGTGAATTTCCACCCTCGGATCAAAGGTTCCAACCGTCAGGATTCACCAACGTTCCTCGACGTCGAGTTTGTGCAGCACTTTGTACACGCCATAAGCGTGTGCGAAGTGCGAGGATGGTTTCTGGGGCAGGTTTGCCTGAATGGAAACTGATCTGACCAGAAATTATCGACGATGTCCTTGGACGGACAGATGACGTCCATTCTCGATGACTGCGGTTCGGGATGGCCCCACCGCGCCGCCTTAATTCGTGCGCAAGATGACGCTGATTGGTTTACGGGAATATTCTCTTCACTTGATTCCTTCTCGAGATTGGTGCGCGCGAACAAGTCAGCATGAAGTTCGCGGCCGTCAGCTCGTCCCTGTCAAGAGCTCCACCCTTGGCGTTTGCCCCATTTCAGGCACACCCCAACAAGGCAGAGGTAAGGGAGGTTTCCGGAATGGTGAGACGAGTTCGTTTTCAAGTACCCCAGTATCCAATACAACCAAAACAAGTTAGCATGCTACGCTTATCTTACTAGAATGGAAACACTATCAGGATAAAGGACTGACAAGCATTACTTGAAGAATCCACCCTTGAAACCTTTGTGGCCCTTGTGATTTCCATAATAACCTGCAATCCACCACCAAATTAGCAAGTGATACAAAGAAATGAAGAAAATTACTGCCATGGAATATTTGACACCTGGAACGGAATGGTAAGGCTTCACATCTGACTGTTTCGAGAACGGAGAACAGGAAACAAGTAGTGAAACAGGTAATGAAAGCAAGTAACGGTACAAAAACATCACACTGCTACGCATCACGACAGCAGCGACTCTGTACACGCGGGAAAGCCCAGCATGAAAGCAGTAATGCATAATGGCACGTACCACCTTGTACCACGATGCATAATGCACCCACCATGATGCATGTTGCATGCAACATGACGCATGATGGACACAAATGCCCTACGGAAGTTTTATATGCCCGCTGCACGTACCATGGTGCCCATGGCCATGCACCACCATCACAGGCTGGTTGCTCTAGTGAGAGTAATACCCCCAAGGGGCAGCACCATAGGCATACGGGGCTGGAGGAGGGGCGTAGGAAGCAGGAGGAGGAGGATGGCCGTATGGGGCAGGAGGAGGGGCGTAGGGGTACCCATAGGGGGGAGCTTGAGAAGGTGGGGGGTAACCGGGGTATCCGTAAGGAGGGTTTTGAGAAGAGGGGGGGTAACCGTACGGGGTGGGAGGGTAAGCGCCCTGAGATGGGGGGGGAGGATATGCGGATTGAGAGGGAGCGGGAGGGGGAGGATATGCGGACTGGGAAGGAGGTGGGGGAGGAGGATAAGAGCCTTGAGAGGAGGGAGGAGGAGGATACGCGTTTTGAGAGGAAGGGGGATAGGCGCCTTGAGAGGAGGAAGAGGATGGGGGAGGATATGGGTTTTGGGATGGAGGCTGGGGAGGAGGGTGGTGGACTGGTGGTGCTGCAGCTGATGGTGCTGCTGCTGGTTGCGCTGCTGGTGCTGATGGTGCTGCTGCCCCTGCTGCTGCAGCACCACCGATTGCAAGACCACCCATAGCTGCCCCAACTGCTGCAACGGCTGCTGCATCCCCCCTTGTGTGTGCTCCACTACCCCCCCTTGCATGTTCGTATGAGCTCACTCCTGATCCTATGGAGTGGTGTTGGGGTTGGGATACCTGTGTTGCTGTGGGCTGGCGGGGGCAGCTGTAGGGGTGTGTGAGAGGAGCAGAGGGGGGTGGCGTTGCTGTGGGCTGGGGAGGGTAGTTGTAGGAGTGAGTGGGGGGAGGGGAGCGGGGTGGGGAAGGGACAGGAGAATGAGGGGGAGACAGAGGGGGGGCAGATGGGGGACCACTGGAGTGTACTCTTGGGTAGTCAATACTGGAGTAGGTAGAAGAAGCAGCAGAAGGAGGAGGAGGAGCTGCATCAGCAGCACCACCACCATAAGGGTAGTCGGCATAATTACCACCAGCAGCACCAGCAGCAGCGGCAGCAGCGGCAGCAGCAACCCCAGCACCAGCAGCACCAAGAGGAGAAGGAGCGAGAGGAGAAGGAGGGTAGAGATGACTAGGTGCCGACTCCTGGTGCTGGAAGGAGAAAGCCGAGTCTGAGGATGAGTACTGGCTGTGGAACGAGGAGGACGGGGAATCTGATGAGGAGGAAAGGTGGGACGAGTGGGAGGGAGACTGGGTGTGGAAGGAAGGGGAGGTGGGTGGCTGGGAACGCGGGCTGTGTGGCAGAGAGGGGTAAGGGGATGGGTACAGATGGGTCTGGTCTGGTAATTGAGCTGGTTCAGAAACCGGCTGTGGCGGAGGGGGATAGAGTGATTGGGGTGGGGGAAAGGCGTGGGGTTGAGAGGACTGCTGCCGTGGTGATGAGGTGTAGTGGTCAGGGAGGGGAACACGTGCTCTTGCTGCTCCTGCTGCTCCTCCTGCTGCTGTTCCTGCTCCTGCTGCTGCTGCTGCTGCTGCTGCTGCTGCTGCTGCTGCTGCTGCTGCTGCTGCTGCTGCTGCTGCTGCTGCTCCTGGTGCTGCTGCTGCTGCTGCTGCTGGTGCTGCCGTTGAGGAATGTATGGTAGAAGGAGGCGCGGATGCGTTCCGCTGGGACTGGGCCAAAGAGTAAAAGAATTAAGGAAAAAAAAAGAATAGAAAAGAAATTAAATCACAAAGAATAATGATACAGTCAAACATCCATTGAGTGACGATTCGCTGGGGAAAATGACATTTAGATGTGGAACCAAAACAAATACAAAGAACAAGTTAGGGAACATGATAACAGGTACGCCTTACAGGGATATACTTCAGAACGAGACGAATATAACCCTTTTGCCTGCAAAGCAATCCCAAGAGCAGCACAGGGGAAAAACGACGTAGGGAGGAGTTTTGAGGCACCTGAACAAGCCCTTTGCCTGCATAAAAATGCCAGGAGCAGCAGAGGGAAAGAAATGAGTAGAGTAAGTGCATGTTTGAGTCTCGCCAGGCTGGAAAGACGTAAGGAAGGGAGGCTGGCAGAAAAAAACTTCGAGATGTCGCAAAAAAAAAAAAAAAAAAAAAAAGGGCAAGTGGACAGAATTAAGTTTCTGAAAGGGCCTTCAGAACCAGAAATGCACATGGAATGAACCAGAAATGCCATACTTTTGCTTCTTAGTGAAGAGTGGGTGCCACATGTCCCACACTTGTGTTGTCAGTGCTGGCTGGAAGTTCACCCTGAACGAAATTTAGGAGACAGTGCAAGGAAGAAAAGCAAAGGGGGAGACACGAACTGAAGGGCATGCTGCGGGACGAATATTTCTGCTCTGCTGTCAGTGCTGGCTGAAATTTCACTCCGATCGAAATGTAGGAGTCAGTGCAAGGAAGAAAAGAAAAAGGGGAGACGTGAAACGCGTTAGTGTCGAACGGCGAATATTTCTGCTCTGCTGTCAGTGCTGGCTGAAATTCCACTCCGATCGAAATGTAGGAGTCAGTGCAAGGAAGAAAAGAAAAAGGGGAGACGTGAAACGCGTTAGTGTCGAACGGCGATTATTTCTGCTCTGCTGTCAGTGCTGGCTGGAAGTTCACTCTGAATGAAAGTTAGGAGTCAGTGCAAGGAAAACAGGAAAGGGGGGATGCAAAATGCGTTATTGAGGAGCCACACGAACAAAGATTTCTGCTGCCAGTGCAGTGCTGGTTGACTGTTCAATATGAGAAAACCTATGCGGGCGATATGATCAAAGGGTTGAGCACTATGCTTTCGATTTGACATGATAGCCAACTAAGGACGTTTCAAGACGTCTCTGGTCTTACAAACCCAGAAATGTTAAATGCTGTTGGAAAAGAATCAAAACACAAGGACTGTCCGAGGATTTTCAAGACCCACTATGGACGGTCCGAGGCGTTAAATGCTGTTGGAAAAGAATCAACACACACTATGGACGGTCCGAGGCGTTAAATGCTGTTGGAAAAGAATCAACACACACTATGGATGGTCCGAGGCGTTAAATGCTGTTGGAAAAGAATCAACGCACACTATGGACGGTCCGAGGCGTTAAATGCTGTTGGAAAAGAATCAACACACACTATGGATGGTCCGAGGCGTTAAATGCTGTTGGAAAAGAATCAACACACACTATGGACGGTCCGAGGCGTTAAATGCTGTTGGAAAAGAATCAACACACACTATGGACGGTCCGAGGCGTTAAATGCTGTTGGAAAAGAATCAACACACACTATGGACGGTCCGAGGCGTTTCGAGACCCAAAACGCACCAAGAATGGCTGGTTCTAGGAGCGATCGATGGATGGATGGACGGATGGACGGACGGACGGATGGATGGACGGATGGATGGACGGATGGATGGACGGATGGATGGATGGATGGACGGATGGATGGATGGATGGATGGATGGATGGATGGATGGATGGATGGACGGACGGACGGACGGACGGACGGACGGACGGATGGATGGATGGATGGATCATTTCTCATACAGGTACCGACCAACGAATCACAAAAGGCAGGGCAGGAGGGGGTACGTACGAGCAGTGGCCAATCAGAACGTCCCTGCAGGCCTGTGCCTGTTCTTGTCCCATACATGGCATTCCAAGGCGCTGACACCTGCCCTCAGCTGCAGCTGAAAACACCCTCAGGAATTACTATAAGTGCAGGCAGGGGGTACGTACTAGCAGTTGCCAATCAGAACATCCCTGCGCTTGTTCTTGTCCCATACATGGCATTCCAAGGTGCTGACACCTGCCCTCAGCTGCAGCTGAAAACACCCTCAGGAATTACTATAAGTGCAGGCAGGGGGTACGTACGAGCAGTTGCCAATCAGAACATCCCTGCGCTTGTTCTTGTCCCATACATGGCATTCCAAGGTGCTGACACCGGCCTTCAGCTGCAGCTGAAACGTCTCGTTCCACACAGGGGTGGTGTGGCCGTCTGTAGGAACGAACAAGGGCAGGGGAGATGAAAAACAGGGAGGGGAAGGGTCTTGCTCGATTGAGTGTTTGCCTCACCCTTCGCCATGCCTCATATATGAAGCATTTTTTTGCAAGCAACATACCTTGGTGAATCTTCATGCAATGCTGTTGGTTACCATGCTAATACTGTAACACCAAGTACGGGTACTGCTTGCTTGCTTGCTGTTTTTTGAGTCGACTCAAAACACGACTGCTTGCTTGCTTGCTTGCCTGCCCCATACCTCGCCATGTCTCACATACGAAGCATCGCCGCAAGCAACCTACCTTGGGCCTACCTTGGAGAATCACCATGCGGTGCTGCTGGTTACCATACTATTACTGTAACACCAAGTAAGGGTACTGCTTGCTTGCTTGCTGCACGCCTCTCCATGTCTCCTATGGAAGCAACTTACCCTGATGTGTCTTGGTGCGGTGCTGCTGGTTACCAAGCTTTAACACTACGTAAGGGTCCTGCTTCCCGTACAACTCCACGTCATCTAGATCCTTGCAGCCCACCACTGGTGCCACGTGGCAAACCGCGAGGAAAAGTAGGGGGGGGGGGGGGGGGGGGGGGTGTTTGGGAGAGGGGATTGCGGGGGGGGGGGGGAGGGGGGAGGAGAGATAGGAAAGGAATAGGTAAAGTACTGAGCTTGCTTGTATGTTCCTTTTTGTCATAAAAGTGTGGAGGGTGTTTTCCAATAAGGGACTGATTTTCCGCTTACTCCAAAACGATAAAATAACGACCAACGAGTAACGAATAGAGGCCAACGACTTGGAGTCCAGAGCGACGAGCAGAGAGCGACGGTCAACGAGTTTGTAAAACTACTCCAGCGGCGCTCGGGATCATACGACTGCAGAGTGTTTTTGAGAATTCTCAAAAACACTCCAGAGCGACGAGCAGATAGCGCTTTTGAGTCGACTCAGAAGCGACTGCAGAGTGTTTTTGAGAATTCTAAAAAACACTCCAGAGCGACGAGCAGAGAGCGACGGTCAACGAGTCAACGCGTTTGTAAAACTACTCCAGCGGCACTCGGGATCATACGACTTCTTCACCTTCCTGGAAGTTCCGTGCGCCGTGATGTCTGACGCCTGACGACATTAGATAATCCCTCACGTCTGACGTCACATCCGTCATTCACTGCCTGTAACGACATTCGATATTTCGTCTGACCTACGTTCACCGAAGCCTGAGGCGACGTTTCCGTTAGCTACGTTCGCGACATCCCGTGCTCTTTTTTGGCAAAGAATCACATACCAATGACTGCATCCCTGAACTCTATATTCTGATCGAGTGATTAAATTTCTCACCCGTGACGTCTAGCCAGCCAGAAGCCATGACCGAGGCGCGGCTGAACCTTTGCCGCTGCTTTCGCCTTTTTTCCCTACCCTCTTCGCGGAAGGACGCGTTCTAAGAATCGAGACACGAGCGATGATCGAGAATTAGCAACGTAAGAAGCCACAGCGTCGAAGTCTAACGAAGGCATTCCTGCTTGTTGCGGACAAGGCAATGGCTAAGAAACGCGGCGAGATAATGAAATGAGCGGCCCAAAATGAATGGTAACTAGTCACTGATTCCAGCCACCATACTGATCAATCTTCTTTGTGAGAACTCACACTACACCCTGTTTTTCGCTATTGTGAATGCCGGTATACTGAACCCTGTGGCTCATCGCGCCAAATTACGCGCTATAGTCAACTTTTGCACCAGTTCGGTTTGACGAGGTCAGCTACCTTTGAAGACGGTCGGTTGAAATTTTAATATGGCTCGGTAGGGTACCCAGGTTAACGAAATTTCGGATCACCCGCCTCCTAGAGACGGTTATTGTAAACTTTTCGAATACGTCCAAGGAACAATTCCACTGTTCAGTGTGTTTCCGTAGTTCAGTGTAGCGAGAATCAGGGTGTAATCGTTTTGGGCTCATGCTGCACCGCAATCGAGAATGGTTCATGGATTTCACCTCTTTAGACCGTTGCAGGCCAGACTGAACCCTTGTGAAATAAGGAATATGACTCATCACAAGCTCACAACCCTGTTTCCCGAACGAAGAGGAACCAATCAGATTCGTCGAATAGGAAGTTGGAGAAGGAGGTGCTGTTCGCCAGCACATCGATTCTTGAACAGAAAACGATGGCATCGGCATCGCGACCGCATATGGAAACGGGGGCGGAACCCTCCTCCGAGGTTTGGGCGTAATGCCGCCCGAGAAACTTCGGGCACACGAAATGGGAAATTACGCAACCGCGTCAGGAAGGCCCATCCCCACCTTCCCCTCTGTGGCGCGAAAGTTTAGCCTCACTGACCCTTGTGCTGCCCGCTGGCCAAAATTTGCTCAGCGTGGGTTAAAGCGCAAATAAAACACCCCCCGCTCAAACACAACCCCCGCCACCTCGTGCTCACGACCAAGTTATGTGCGGGGGGCATTTCGAAGGTGTGTTTGGGATGGAAAAATGGGGGGTATACGAATCCCCCTTTGTCAAACTGCAGGCTTGTTCAAGGGTTCCCCTCTGAACAGCAATGCGTCGGCTGTGCCACCACTGTGCTTTGAAAAACGCGGCATGACGATGGCAGGCTAGGGTTTGGTATTTTGCCTGGGGACGAAGTTTCGTCACCGTTTCCATATGCCGTCGAAACGTTAGAGTTGGTGGACAAAAGTGGGCGTTAGCCAGACGCCCAGTTTGTTTGTTGGTTTTGACGGTAGGTGAGGCTCGGCACTTTTTTCACGGGCTGACCCGGCTGACGGAGGTAAACGAACTCTAACTGACGGGATCAGGAAGGCGAGAGGAACACTCCTGATCCCGTCGGTATCCCGTTGTTTTTGCTATAATGGTGCTGGCGAACAGCCCCGGAATGGTCAAACCGATCAAGTTTGCTTGGATGAAATCTCGACAAAGCGAATCTAAGATACGCTGTGTGTAAGGACCGAAAAAAACAGCAGGCTGAATACGATTTCACAAAATACTACACGACGTAAGAAAGTGGACTGTATACAAAAGCTACTTCCACTTTTTACCTTATCATAGTCCCTTTTGCCTTCCTACATTGTGATCTTAAAACCAGGGTGCACATTCAACGCGGTTCGGCTTGAGATGTTGGGAAGGGGGTTTGGAGAAAAACAGTGATTGGCTCACGAGGGGCGACAAAAAAATGATTCCGCTAGAGCTTCGGGCATTTCGTAGGTGGCGGGAGGGGGTGAAATGGCAAGTGTGGGTGAAACCGAATGGCGGGAGGGATGAAACAGATTGGCGGGAGGGGGGGGAAACGAAATTGCGGGGGAGGGGGGAAACAAAATTGCGGGGGAGGGGGGAAACGAATTTCGACGGGGAGGGGGAAATGAAATTGCGGGGGCGTGGGGAAACGAAATTGCGGGGGAGGGGGGAAACGAATTTCGACTTGAAGGGGTTGAAAGCACACCTTGTAACCCACTCAGTCAAGGGATAACCTTTGATGCACATTCAGCTGAATGTGCACCCCGGTTTTAACGCAAGCACTTTCCATGATTCTTGCAGGCATAGCTACATGTTGTCCCTGTGGTATTTATATTCAACCTTTCCATAGCACCCGCAGTTTTCACCTGCAACACCACCACATTTGGTAGATTTCATTCAATTTTCAGATGCGCATATCTTCATTAGCTATTGCCACGTGCAGCATTGTCATTTTCTTCTGATCAGTGCACCTGCGCGACACATCTGGGAGGGTGACACTATGAAGGATGGTGGTAACACGTTATACTGCAAATGTAAACAAGGCCGATGATTGGTACTCTCGGGATTATTGCCCCTCCAACAAGGCGAAGCTGGAGGTTTCCAAGATGGTGAGGGAATGGATTTGCGATAATCAAGTTCCCCTTAGCCCCGCCATTTGGCACGGTCACCAAGCGAAAAGTTACCAACCCAAGCTCCAAAACTCAAATAAGCTGTCTTAATAAATTCTGCGTGAAACAAAATCTTGGACTAGCAAGGAATGACAAACATTACTTGAAGAAGAATCCACCTTTGAAACCTTTGTAGCCCTTGCCTTTTCCATAATAACCTGCACCCCACCACCACAGCAGGTGATACCAAAGGATAAAATAAAAACATTGCGGGTAGGTAGGGAATGAAGAACACTTGGCTTCTCAGAGGAAAAATCAAAACAGGACACAATTGAGGAGAATGTGAATCAGGAAGCCAGAGCGCAGGAAAAATAACAACAGTGTCTAAACAATGGTATCACATCGCATATATTGACGACAATCACTGTACACAGCACCATACTTGATAAGAATCAGCCTAGAGAACAGCACGACAGCGTTAATGCAGGTTTGCACATACCATGATGCTTGATGCACGTATCATGGTACCCACGACCATGCACCACCAGCACAACTATACTAGGACAGAGGTTGCCAACCAGGTGAAATGAGGGTGTTTTTGAATTGTCTCAAAAACACCCTCATTTCACGAGGTTGTCAATCAGCAACGAGAGCAGTCACAGATGTTCACACATACATGATGCCTCACGCATGTACCATGATGCGTTATCCATGTATCAAGATTGCCAATGCCCGCACCTTGATGTCTAGTGCGCGTACTACAATGCATTATAAATTATCATGGTGTGAAGGAACAATGCATGTGCCTCGATGCCCATGGTCCCATAGGCACACCCTTGACTTGGGGGTGTGCATTGGACATCAAGGTGCGGGCATCAAGGAACGCGCCCTTGGTGCTTATGGCTCACCATTGAGGGCGGAACAGTAGCCATGCAGGGTGGGAGCAGGAGGATATTATTAACATGATGATGCTTCTTGCATATACCATGATGTTCCATGCACGTACCATGATGTTCCATGCATATACCATGATGTTCCATGCGTATACCATGATGTTCCATGCGTATACCATGATGTTCCATGCATATACCATGACGTTCCATGCATATACCATGACGTTCCATGCATATACCATGACGTTCCATGCATATACTATGACGTTCCATGCATACACCATGACGTTCCATGCGTATACCATGATGTTCCATGCATATACCATGATGTTCCATGTACATACCATGACGTTCCATGCACGTACCTTCGTGCCTATGGCCATGCACCACCACCACAGGCTGAGTGCTGTAGTGAGAATAATACCCTTGAGGGGTCATACCATACTATCGCAATAGAGCACGCAAACTCACACTATCACACGCACCATGATGGCCATGATGATGCACAACCACCACACGCTGGGCGCTGCAATATTGCACCATCACACCATCACACCATCACACGTACCATGATGCCCATGACCATGCACCACCACCATAGGCCGGGTGCTGTACTGAGAATAATCCCCTTGCGGTGGGGCCCCATAGCCATACGGAGCGGGAGGAGGAGGACCATATGGGGCAGGAGGAGGAGGAGCGTAGGGATACCCATAGGGGGGAGCTTGAGAAGGTGGGGGGTAACCGGGATATCCGTAGGGGGCGAGTTGAGGAGAAGGAGGAGGGTAGCTGTATGGGGGAGGGGGATAGGGGCCTTGGGAGGGGGGGGGAGGATATGTGGCTTGAGAGGGGGGGGGGGAATATGGGTCTTGAGAGGGAGGGGGAGGATACGGGAATTGAGAGGGAGGGGGAGGAGGATAGGAGTCCTGAGAGAGAGGAGGGGGATATGCGATTTGAGCAGAGGAATGTGCTGGTGGTGGTGCTGCTGCTGCTGGTGCTGATGCTCGTGCTGATACTGCTGCTGGTGCTGCTGCTGGTGCTGCTGTAGATGCTGGTGCTGGTGCTGGTGCTGGTGCTGGTGCTGGTGCTGGTGCTGGTGCTGGTGCTGGTGCTTGTGCTGGTGCTGGCGCTGCTGCTACACTACCTCCGCTCCCAGCAGCACCAATAGCCAGAGCACCCATTGCCGCCCCAACTGCTGCTACAGCCGCCCCGCCCCCCCCTATGTGCTCTCCTGCACTAGGTGCTCCCTGCACTGACTGCTGCTGTCTTCCTGCACTAGTTGCTGGCTCGTGGGAATAATCTGCTGCTGTCGTGGATTGAGGGGTGTAGCTGTAAGGAGACGAGTTTTGAGACGCCTCAAACCCCCCCCCTGTGTACTCTCCTGCACTAGCAGCTGCCTGCACGGGCTGCTTCTGCCCTGCACTGGCTGCTGGCTGCTGGGAATACTCAGCTGTTGCCGCGGATTGAGGGGTGTAGCTGTAAGGGTAATTGGGAGGAGGGTTGGCGGGTGGGGAGGGAGAGGGGTAGGTGGGAGGGGGGGAGGGCAGTGGGGGAGCAGCAGCAGAGGGAGCAGCAGCAAAGGGAGCAGCAGCAAAGGGAGCAGCAGCAGAGGGAGCAGCAGCAGAGGGAGCAGCAGCAAAGGGAGCAGCAGCAAAGGGAGCAGCAGCAAATGGAGCAGCAGCAGAGGGAGCAGCAGCAGAGGGAGCATTGGAGCCCCAAGAATCACTTGCTGCAGGCGCTGCTGATTGAGGAAGAGGCGGAGAAGGAGGAGGAGCGTGGGGGGAGTAGTTTTGCTGGTTAGCAGCGGGAGGAGGAGCAGGGGAGTAGTTTTGCTGGGTGGCAGGGGGAGGAGGAGCGGGGGAGTAGTTTTGCTGGTTAGCAGGATGGGGAGGAGCAGGGGAATATTCTTGCTTATTAGAAGGAGGAGGAGTGGGGGAATAGAGCAGTTGGTTAGAAGGAGGAGGGGGAGCAGTGGGATTGTATTCCTGCTGGTTAGCAGGGGGCGGAGGAGCAGGGGGGTAGGATTGCTGGTTAGAAAGGGGAGGGGGAGGAATACGGGGGGGGTATTCCTGCTGGTTAGCAGGGGGCGGAGGAGCGGAGTAGTAGTCCTGCTGGTTACCAGGAGGGGGAGGAGCGGGGGAATAGGCTGGAGGGTATTCCTGATGGTTAGCAGGAGGCGGAGGAGCAGAGGGGTAGACTTGTCGGTCAGCAGGGAGGAGGGGAGCGGGCGAGTAAACTTGCTGGTTAGCAAGAGGAGGAAATGGGTGTACCTGGGGTTGGGGAGAAGGAGGGTTAGGGGAGTGAGTGGGCTGCTGTGTTGATGCTGTGTAGTAACTGGGAATGGGAGCAGTTACTCTTGCTGCTCCTGCTAATGCTCCTGCTGATGCTCCTGCTGCTATCCCTGCCGCTGCTGCAGCAGCGGCTGCTGCGGCTGCTGCTTGTGCTTCTGCTGCTGCACTTGGGGAAAGCATGGCCGAAGCAGGCGCGGACATGCTTGACTGGGCCTGGAGAACAAGAAGGCAGGAAGAAAAAGAGTATATTTGAGGTGAGTTTTGAGTCGACTCAAAAGTCGCCTTGCTGCTGCACTTGGGGAAAGCATGGTCGGAGAGCAGGTGAGCCAAGGCTTGACTGGGCCTGGAGAGCAAAAACGCAGGAAGAAACAGAGTATACGTGAGTTCACGCGTATGTGATAGTCTGAGACTCTAACGGGAAAGAAAGGAAAGGAAGAAAAAAAAACAGGACATCCGTGACTAGGCCTGGAGCAAGAAGGCAGGAAGAAATTGGTATATGTGAGTTCACGTGTATCTGATAGTAGTCAGAAACTCTAATGGGAAAGGAAGAAAAGGAAGAAAGAAACAGGTGCGGGCATGCTTGCCTGGGCCTGGAGCAATAAGACAGGAAGACACAGGAAGTTGGGTTACACCATTTTGTAAGTGTGTTTAAGTCTGTTGTAGTTGAAAGAGTATATTGTTACAGACAGAAAGCACTTTCATATAGAAAAGGCCTGAAGGGATGTTATTTGGCTCTTCGGGAATGGATTTTGAGTGAATTCAAAGTTTATTTGAAAAAGCCCAAAGTAAGCATGGAAACGGAGCTAATGCTCTTTGGCTCTTCAAGATTTCAAATAACAAAAGTTTCCCAGTGATCTCCCTCCAGCGCACTGTTGAGGCGCCTCAAAAGAATTCAAACAACGAAAAAATCCCTGTGATCTCCAGCGCACGTGCGTGTCGGTTAGTAGTAGGATCTTTAGGCGCATCAAACTTCTAGCTATGAGCCTAGATGCTTGGGATATCCGGCGCGTGACAGTTAGTAATAGTAAGAGGCTTACAGAAAAGTACTTCATAACGAGACGAAGGCGGCCCTTTTTCCTGCAAAAGAATGCCAGGAGCAGCACCAGGAAAGGAAGGAAGACAGAGTAGAGAGTAGAGTGACATTATGTTCAAGAGGTTGCCTGCCAGGTGAGGTGACTTTTAAGTCGACTCAACTCAACAGTCAGAAGAATACGTGTTTTGAGTCGACTCAAAACACGGAAAGGAAGACAGAGTAGAGAGTAGAGTGACCTTATGTTCAAGACGTTCCCTGACCAGGCTAGGTGACTTCTAAGTGGACTCAACAACCAGAAGAATGCCAGGAGCAGCACCATGAAAGGAAGACAGAGTAGAGAGTGGATTGACATTATGTTCAAGACGCTGACTGACAGGCTAGGTGACATTAAAGTTGACTCAACAGTCAGAAGAATATCTGGAGCAGCACTAGGACTTTTGAGACGTCTGTAGAGGCACCTTCAAACTGAGTAATAATCAGATACTTCATCAAGTGAATATGGGCCAGAGCAATGAGCGCTTATGTCCACTTTTGTTACCTGTTGCAACGGCAATTCTTACCAAAGGAATTGAACTGTTTTGTTCTTCTTGACAAGTTTCGAGGCGCCTCAAAACGGCAGGGGCAAGAAAAAGTGGATTAAAGGTTGGGCACCTCAAAACCGGGTGCGAGTTGGGGAGTGGATGTGGGTTGCCCGATGTTTTTTTGGTGACTCAAAATCGAGTCCGCTTTTTAGGAACCTCAAAAAGGGGATGTAGGTCAAAGCAAAGCAACGGCATACGTTTGTCTCTTGGTGATCAGAGGATGCCACGTGTCCCATGCTTCTGCTGTCAGTGCTGGCTGAATGTCCACGCTGCAAGAGATTGAGCAAAGAGTAGAAGGGAAGGAGTTAAAAGGGGGCACAGGAAGTGACTAAAAGGAAGCAGAGTAATTGAGGTGCAAAGTTTTACTGTCAATGCAGGGTTGAAGGTGTAGGTTTTAGGGTTTCGGGTTTAGCTTGTGTCAACTCAAGACCCGTTTGACCCATATCATCTCAGGTTGTGTCAACCTGTCCGGTCAGGTCGACCCGACCCGTTTTTAGGTCTGACTGGTTAGAGGCGGGTCGGGCCAACTCGATACGCCCTCTCTCGGGTCACAACCAACCCGACCCTTATAAGCCCAGGTCCGGACCAACCCAACCCCGCCGCACCCGACTCGACGGGCTGACTTCTGAGTTGAATCAAAAGTCAACCCGACCCTTATAAGCCTGGGTCCGGACCGAACCAACCCCGCCCCACCCCACTCGACAGGCCCTCGGGTCACAGCCAACCAGAACCTTATAAGCCCGGGTCAGGTTGGCAGGCCCGGGGTCCCGACCTGACTACTGGTCGACCCGACCCGACCCGACCCGACCCGACCCGACCCGACCCGACCCGACCCGACCCGACCCGACCCGACCCGACCCGACCCGACCCGACCCGACCCGACCCGACCCGACCCGGCCTGACCCGATCCGACCCGATCCGACCCGACCCGGCCTGACCCGATCCGACCCTTACCCGACCTGACCCGACCCGAACCGTACCCGGCTCGAGTTGATATGCAGAGATGAGTCTGACCCATTGCTCATGTCTACATAGGAACACCAACCAGACAACGGGTCGACCTGGTTCGGTTCGGTTCGGTTCGGGTTGGTTCAGTTTGGTTTGGGTTGGTATGTATATAAGAGCCTGACCTGACCGCTTATGTCAACATAGGAACACCAACCGGCCAACCAATCAGAGCAGGCAGGGGGGACTTACGAGCAGTGGCCGATCAAACTGTCCTTTAGCTTATTCTTGTCCCACACGTGGCACTCCAAAGGGCTGACTTGGCCCTTTAACTGCAGCTGAAACGTCTCGTTCCACACAGGGGCGATGTGGCCATCTGGAGGAGCGAGGGAGGGCAGAGGAGATTGAGAAAGGCGCCATCAGGGGTGATGTGGAACTGCAGTAGCTGATTTGAGGCGCCTCAAAATACTGTCCACTTGCTCCTCTGCCGTCATGTGCAGCTCACACTCCTCTGCCGTCATGTGCAGCTCACACTCCTCTGCCGACATGTGCAGCTCACACTCCTCTGCCGTCATGTGCAGCTCACACTCCTCTGCCGTCATGTGCAGCTCACACTCCTCTGCCGTCATGTGCAGCTCACACTCCTCTGCCGACATGTGCAGCTCACACTCCTCTGCCGTCATGTGCAGCTCACACTCCTCTGCCGACATGTGCAGCTCACACTCCTCTGCCGTCATGTGCAGCTCACACTCCTCTGCCGTCATGTGCAGCTCACACTCCTCTGCCGTCATGTGCAGCTCACATTCCTCTGCCGTCATGTGCAGCTCACACTCCTCTGCCGTCATGTGCAGCTCACACTCCTCTGCCGACATGTGCAGCTCACACTCCTCTGCCGTCATGTGCAGCTCACACTCCTCTGCCGACATGTGCAGCTCACACTCCTCTGCCGTCATGTGCAGCTCACACTCCTCTGCCGTCATGTGCAGCTCACACTCCTCTGCCGTCATGTGCAGCTCACATTCCTCTGCCGTCATGTGCAGCTCACACTCCTCTGCCGTCATGTGCAGCTCACATTCCTCTGCCGTCATGTGCAGCTCACACTCCTCTGCCGTCATGTGCAGCTCACACTCCTCTGCCGTCATGTGCAGCTCACACTCCTCTGCCGTCATGTGCAGCTCACACTCCTCTGCCGTCATGTGCAGCTCACACTCCTCTGCCGACATGTGCAGCTCACACTCCTCTGCCGTCATGTGCAGCTCACACTCCTCGAGCCACACGGTGGTGGTGTGGCCGGGTTTGCGGGCGAGTGCAGGGGAAGCGGAGAAAGGGGAGAGGAACTGCAGCAGAATTAGCAGCAGAGCCAGCAGCAAAGTCAGAGGCAGAGTCAGCAGATTTGATGCTTATACCATAACATGCATCCACCACGTACAGATTGAATTGAATTGATGACACCTCACATATCTAAAAGCTGACTCAGCACACGTCCATGTGCTGACTCAGCGTATGGAGTGAAGAGTTGAATTCCTTGGTGGACCTTGGTGCGATGCTGCTGGTTACCATGCTGTAACACCAAGTAACGGCCCTGCTTGCTTGCCGTACATACACCTCTCCACGTCTCATGCATGAAGCATCCCTTCAAGCAGCCTACCTTGGTGGACCTTGGTGCGATGCTGCTGGTCACCATACTGTAACACCACGTAAGGGTCCTGCTTGCCATACAGCTCCACGTCATATAGATCCTTGCAGCCCACCACTGGTGTGGTGCCACGTGGCAAATCGGGGGACAGGGGAGGAGGGAGGAAAATTTGAAAACAAACAAAAGGTTAGAAGGCAAGTGCAAGAATAACAAGGCAGCTTGCAACGAATATCGAGCAACGACTAACAGACAATGAATGAATAGGGATAAACAGCTAACGAGCAATGAGTAATGGTCAACGATCAGCGAGTTTGTGCTTCTTTTTAATCCGTGGTGCGTGTGACATTAAACGTCACCCAACCACACCTTCCCAAATTACTGCGTGACATGGCGTCAGTAGGACATTCCCCCACGTCAGAGCATTGAGACGTCTCTTAAGAGGTACCGCGCGACGTGGCGTCACTAGAATTCGAGGCAACGATTCCTTTTCATTTTAGATTCCTTTTCCTTTTAGGTGTTTCTTTTAACCATGACCCCACTTTCCTGGTCCTAAATGAGCTTCAAAGCTAAGAAAGTGACGTTTAACTACCCCGACCCGCTGACATTGTCCCCTCCTTATACGGAATACCTTTCAACCTCACATTTGATCTGTTTTTGTTCAAAATCGCCCAGCCACACTTACCATTCACGTCTTATCAGCAGCCATGACATTTCCATTGCCTCTAGCTTCTTACCCGTCACGTCTAACCAGCCAGACGCCATGACTGACAGAAGCGTCGCCGCGGCAAACGTCGCAGCTCCTCCTGCCTTGTTGCCTGTTTCAGGGTGCTACTACCGTCTTCGGCAGAACGTCGTCTAGGTGATAAGAGTGATTATTTGAGACGTCTCAGAACGTCGTCACAATAGCTAGTACTACCACGGACCTACGGGCGAGGTCAGGTCGTACGTCTCCTGTGCGGTGCACCTCGAATACCACTTTCAGGGTGCTACTACCGTCTTCGGCAGAACGTCGTCACAATAGCTACTACCGTGGCACGGACCAACGGGCGAGGTCAGGTCGTACGTCTCCTGTGCGTTCTCTTCTCTGCGGTCCAGCTCGTTGCGTCACGGAGCAAAACGGTACACCTCGAAATCCACCTTCCACCGTGTGGAACCGTTCTGAAACACGGAGACTGAACTGGAAAGGTAGGACCTGACCACGCCTTAAGCCGTCCCGTCAGACCACCCTAAATGGGGTTAAAGCCAAACGAATGCGACACGAGTGAGACTGTGAGGCGAGAAGAACTTCAAGGGCTTCAAGAAATCGCTGAAGTCCGGGAGAGGTAACTTGGAAGCTACACAATGGACGGCTACGATCATAAGATTACCACATCGCGGCGACTCTAGCTACATTCTCTTGAAACTGGTCCCACGCGGGATTATCGGCCGCCGACAACACTTGAAAACATAGCGCATTGATTTTAAAGCCGCGGTGCAGATATCACTGCGCCAGTTCAAAGTATTATAGCTTGAAGGGCGCGTTACCCAGTATACACTGGAAGTCGAGCAGGCAGAGCTTTCTGAGATCGGGGGAAGGTCGTGCGGAAAAGTGCCTCGCAGCATGATGAGTGGGGGGGAAGTTGGGGAGGGCTTGCGGAAAAGCACCGCACAACAGCATGAAGGGGGGGCCAGGCATCAAACTTGAAACTTGAAACTTCAACTCAAAACTACTCAAACTCGGCAATCTCTCGCGTTAGGCTAGGTTACTACCAACTTGAAGTGCCTTCCCGTAGGGCTACTGAGAGCCATTCGCCTCAGATCTATCTCTATTCTTCGCCTCTTAGTGTGCGCTCGAATATCTGCGCTATTTCGTACCTCAAAAAACACCACGGCAGTCGTACCCGTAGCGCATTGCGCTAGATTTCCTCCGCTGTCGTCGTTCAGTTTTCCCTCTCCCGTCCCTCTATTTCTCACGAATCGGCGGTGGCAAGCAGCGACGATGGCGACAGGCAGGATTGGGTGCGACGGTAGCCAGCATCGGGGCGACGATAACGAGCAGAGCGGCGACGGTAGCGAGCAGGGTTGCGATGGCAGCGAGCAGGGTTGCGACGGCAGCGAGCAGGGTTGCGATGGTAGCGAACAGCATGGCGACAGCAGCGCAATGACGATAGTGAGCAGCGATAACGACAGTAGCGAGCAGCGGGGCGACGTTAGCGTGCAGCAGGGTGTCGTTAGCGAGCAGCGGGGCGAAGCATCTGTTCCGACGGTGGCGAAGCATCTCGCGTCCAAACCTCGCAAGCGGCTTTAGCGAGCGATATTGGTAGCGATGCGGCGAAGGCAAGGGTAGCGAGCAGACAGGGCCGGAATGGGAGAGGAGGACAGGGGGAAAGGGTGGGAAGAGCAGCGATCGATGCTATAGGCCCCTGTCCTTCTTTCCCTTTCCCCCACTCCTTCTATCCCTTCCCCCCTGTCCTTCCCTCCTTTCCTTCCCACCCTTTCCCCCTGTCATTCTCTCCCTTTCCCCTTAGTCCTTCCCTCCCTTTCATCGTTTTCGTTCCTCCTGATGCTTAATCCTCCCCCCTGTTCTTTCTGCCCTGTCCCCCTATCCTTCCCTCCCCTTCTTCTCCCTCCCTCCTTTCCCCTCTCCCAACCCACTGCTCCCCCCTGCTCTCATCCGTCCCCTTGCCCCCATTCGTCCCTTTTCCCCCACTACCGTCGCTGCTTTTCCTGCTCATTTCCCCCTTTCCTGAACCCTTCCTTTTCCTCTCTCACATCCCTTCCCGTTCCCACTATCCCATCCCACCATTCACCCTTCTGATGGCCATCCCTTTCCCTCCTCTCCTGTCCCTCCCCTGTCCTATCCCATTCCCCCTGTCGCTTTCTCCTTCCCCCTGTCCTATCCCATTCCTGTCCTAGTTCAAGCGTGAGAGATTGTTTGTTCCAGGGCATTCCCCCCTGCCACCATCCCCCATGACACATCCTCCTATGCCACACCTTCGGTTTCACGCCTCCCCATTCCCGAACTCCCCTTGTCCGTCGATACCTTGGCCTCTTGCCCTTCCCAGGAGGCAGGATTGGGCGCGACGGTAGCAAGCGGCTCGATCCCACCGTCTCTCCACCACCAATCCTCCTCTCCCCCACTCCCGCCGTCCCTCCTTTCTCCCGTTACCGTTCAAACCTTCCCCCCGTCCCCGTCCCTCCTTCCATCGGTGTCCGTCCCTCCTTCCCCCACCATCCACCCTTTACCCTACCCTTGTCCTTTCAAGGCATCCCCCGATTCCTAAACCCTTCCTTTCCCTTTCTCCCATCCCTTCCCTTTCCCCCTATCCCATCCCACCATTCACCCCTCTCCCGGCCATCCCTTTCCCCCTCTCCTGTCCCTCCCCATTCCCCACATCCGACCCTTCCCTTTCCACTATGTCCCCTCAGCCAATAGTTTCGCTTTGCCACTGTCCCGAGCCCATCATACCTCAGTTCCCATCCTGCAAGCGCGGTAACTGTGAGCAGCAGCAGCGAGCTGATGCAATGATGGCGGTGTGCAGTGATGTCAAGTGGCGACGGTGGCAGACGTGACGACATCCAACCCTCTGCTCCACCGCTCCCAACTCCGCTGCTTCCCTTCACCCACCCCGCTGCTTCCCTTCACCCACCCTACTACTTCCCTTCACCCACCCCACCACTTTGAACCTTCGCGCACCCCACTGTTTCTGCCAACCCTCCATTCAATTTCCCCATCGAACATTTTTCACTTCTACGGCTGGTGTCCTTCCCTACCCCCCTCCCCCCCTGCTATCGGTGGACAGCTGCATCAATAATGGATCAGAGGGGTGTGAAGTTTGGCTCATCTTGGAGATGCCATGTAGGATTTAAAGACACTCATGTTTGCCTGCCATGTGTACATTCGTTGCACCCCAAAAAAAAAAAGAGGAAACAACCACCCCAAACTTTGATCTTTCTGAAATCCTCGAATGTGCCTTTGATTCGCAGAAAATGATATTTGTGTGGTACTCAGATTATTTGAAATACAAACTCTTTCGTTATGCAATGTAGAGATGACGGCGTATTCATGGGTTCCGATTTTCGCGTTGTCGTGTGTGTTCCCCCCTTCCCTCCCCCCACCCCTTCCCCTTCCCCCTCACTTTCGAGGTTCGCGAGGTTCGCCTCAGTTGTTTCCTTTTTCTCTTCATCGCAACACAATCTACTCTCTCGCTAGCCAATTGGCAACCAGGAAGGAACAAGACAAAAAACTGTTTGTCACTGTTCTTAAGATATCTGCACCGCGGCTTTAATTACCTCACACCAACGCGGCACAATCCGGCTACACCTTTCAGCATCATGTTCATCATTCTGATCAACCCAGTTCCCACAGAAATCTATGTGCCCCCATTATCGGCACCCTTTTCCCAGCTACAGTGATTTGCCATAAACCAATCAGGTCCTGATGGTGAAGCTCCTCCTGCCACATTCGAACCAATCAGGTTGCCTGACGAACAAATATCGAGAAAGCCGAACAGAAATACGGTACGCGTTACCAACGAGAACATAGTAGGTTTAGAAACATGGTTTCTTGGAAAGCAAGCACTAACAATGCAGTCTTATTTGTAGCTTGTGCCTGAACCTAACCTACTTCCACTTATTATCATAGTGGTCTTTGCCTTTCTTTTTGTGCTCTTTGTGGTAGCATTTTTTACAGTGTTTGCAGTCGCAGAAATCCTTCTTTTTCCGATCTTCTTTATGCGAGTGAGACCGGTTGTCCTTGTATCTGTGCTCTCCCTTACCGTGAGAGCTACTGCTTCCACCTGCAACGCCAAGTGAAAGAGAGCGGAGAAAAGGGAAGAGAGAATGAACACAAGTGAAATTTCTGTGGTTGAGGAGGCATTGATAGGGAAAGAAAACCAGAGCGACATGATAACATGGTCTTACCGCTCTTATGTCGTTCAAATGAAACGGGTGACGCGGAGCGGTTACCACCACGAGCGCGATCGCTGCTGGCATCACAGTAACCACCAGGGGCAGGTGGGGTAGGATAACCCCAGGGAGCGGGGTACTGTGCCCCACCCTGCTGATAAGGAGGTGCAGCATAGGGATAATAGGGAGCGTTAGGAGGAGGGGGATGGTTCGGATAAGCACCAGGGGGTGCTTGGGGAGGGTAACCGTACTGAGAGGGGCTGTATTGAGAGGGATTGCATTGAGTGGGAGGGGGAGGGTACGGATAGGGATACTGATTTGGGGCAGGAGGGTTGGGATAAGGGTTGGCTGTCGCAGGGTTGGCAGGATATGGGTGGGATGATGACGTTTTTGGGGCGGCGTGGGTGGGTGGAGGGGCGTGAGGGTAGGAGTGTTTATGAGGGTGTGTGATAGAAGGGTAGGTGGCAGAGTGGTCTGAAATGTCTGAATCGACCGATTGGGATGATTCAGAGGGAGGATAGCTTGAGGAGAAAGACGAGTGATTCGAGCGGTGAGAACCTCGTTCGTCCTTATTTGAGTGTGTGGATTCGAAAGACCGATGCCCCACTTCTGCGTGTGCAGATTCGTTAGTGAGAGAGGAGGGGATGGTGGCAGAGGAGGGAGAAGGGGAGGAGGAGATGGAGGGATAGTAACCACCACTGGGGTGATGGGGGTCGGAAGAGCTCTTGGAAGGTAGGGAAGAGGAGGAGGGAGAAGGGTAGGAGACAGAGGGGTGAGGGTAGGAAGGGGTGGGATGGTGGGAGGACCAGGAGGGAGAAGGGTATGAGACCGAGGAGGAGACGGTGGAGGAGGAGGAAGAGTAGGAAGAAAAATGGGACGAATGGATAGGACCCGTGGAACAGGATTGGCTGGTTGCTGTATGAAGAGGATGAGGAGGAGGCGGAAGAGCAGCAGCAGGAGGAGCAGTAGGATATGGAGCATGAGCGTACATAGGCACGGCCTGTAGTTGCGGATTGGGTTGCGTTGCTACTTGTGCAGTGTTATTACCCCCCAGCGCCCCCATCATTCCCACCCCTCCTTTCACCAAGGGGGCCTTGGCTGCTTCTATCGCATTCCGAACCAAGTCTTCAGCCTCGCCTGACCGAACCTTGTCCATAGCTCCGGAAACAGTGCCTGTCACCATGCCCATCATTCCAGTCAGCACAGAGCCACCACCTGAAAAATCACCTGACATGACACCTGCCATTGCCCCTGTTACCGCCTCCTGCATGCTTGACATAGCCCCTGTCAACCCCCCTGAATGCCCACCCGAAGCCACCCTGGGCGCGCTAACCAAAGCTCCTCCCGAACCTCCGACCGAACCTGTGACCAAACCTCCGACTGTACCTCCTCCCGACCCTCCCGATCCCCTTCCTAAACTCCCACTCCCTTCTGCCCTCCCCGACAACCCTCCCTCTTCCCCTTCATCCCCTTCCGCAATCGCATCAGCCCAGACCTGCTGCTGCCCTCCCCCCTGCCGCCCCGTCACACCACCAGCACCGCCCCCTCCTTTGTTCTCAAACACAGCTGCCGCCGCGGTGCTTTGTCCTTTAGCTGCCTCTGCCGCCCGGCTGTGAATGCTGTGACTGGGCGGCAATCTCCCTGCTTCTGCCAGGATCTGGTGAATGGTAACCAGCTGCTTCTGTGACACGGTGGTGCGCAATCTGGACCGTCCGATCGCCTTGCTGCCGCTGGTGGTGGCGCTGCTGGTAGTTCTCGTTTTGCCGCTGGTGGTAGCCTTTGTGATGCTGGTGGTGGCAGCAGGAGGAGTAGTGCTGATCGTGTTATGAGTCATGGGTTTGGGAGAAGAATTCAGAGCCGTGGCAGCAGCAGCTGCAGCAGCAGAATCAGCACCACCTGGGCCAGCACCCACAGGTTCGGCTCTGATGCCATCAGGTGCTGTTCTGTTGTCACCAGGAGTTTTACCAGATGCACTACCAGTATCACCAGTTGTCATTCCGAGGCCCTCAGCTGCTTTCTCGAATTCAACTGAACCAGGTGTTTCTCTGCTACTGCCACCAGGTGCTCCACTGGTGTTCTCAGGTGCTTTTTCAGATTCACCTGAATTGACCACACCCGAATCTCCCTCCTCACAATTCTCAGCAAGCATGCGATAAATCGCGTCAATCCGCTGAGACAGCCTGGCAGCAGCTAAGGCCTCTTCATCCATGGTGTTAAGAGGGGCACCCACAGCACCTCCAATAGCTACAGGCAACGCACCCTCGTCCTCTCCCGATTCTTGCTCCCAAGTCGCCCGCCCGATCTGCCACCCAGGCACTTCGTCCTTCGCCTTCCCTCCTCCTGCCCCCTCCATCCCCATTCCTACCACTGCAATACCAGCAGCAACGCCAGCAGCAGCACCAGCAGACTCATCTGTAGCGGGGTCTGGTTCGATGTGTGCTGCAGCCAGCATACGTTCAATCGCATCCAGCTGCATGGAGAGGTTAGAGCGCGGGAGGGAGGTGGGGCGGCCAGAGGAGGAGGAAGAAGAGGAGGAGGTGGGGCGGCCAGGCTCATTGCTCTGCTCTGTGCCTTTGTCACGAGCACTGACTTTGTCGTCACTACAAGTAGCATCTGCTGCAGCGGTGCCGTGTGTAGCGTTGATGCTGTGAAGGGCCATGGAGAGAGCAGAGCGGGGGAGAGACTCTGAAGCTGCGTTGCTGCTGCTGGTGCCTGTATTACGACCACTGCCTTGGTCACTACTAGAAGCATCTGTTGCAGCGTTGCCGTGTGCAGCATTGATGCTGTGAAGGGCCACGGAGAGAGCAGAGCGAGGGAGGGACCCTGAAGCTGCGTTGCTGCTACTGGTGACAGCTGCGTTACACTCTGCTGCTGCTGCTGCTGCAGCTGCAGCTGCTGCTTCTGGTGGTGCTGCTGCTGCTGGTGCAGCAACTAGTTCAGGCAAGGGAGTGGCTCCCAGCTGCTTGTACTGGGGATTCTGGAGGGGGGGAAACAGAGTGGCAAAGATAAAGAATTAGTGTCCAACAAAATTCAAAGGTGTGCATTGGGAAATGAGGCGACTGCAGGTATGAGGCATGGTTTGAATCGTCTCAAAAAATGAATTTGAAACCAACTCAGGACCCAGCCTTAGGGCATGATATGATGGCAAGACATGAGGTAAGAGATGGGGGTAAGTCACGATTTATCTATGAATGGGTGCATACCGGATGGTATTTGATTCTCAGGCGAATGCTGCCCTTCTTCCTGCAAGAGAAGAGTGAGGAAGGGCGGAGCACAGACAGATGGAGATTCGTTGGAGCAGTAGAGAATTGATTGACGGAAAAGGCGTGCACTTAAAGCACATGAATGAGACATGCACTTAGGGGGTGCCCAGCAGGCCTCTTGTATGTTCTTTGTGGTGTAGTTCATTGCGGTGCGGTGCAAAGTGGTGAAGCTCAGAAACCGCTTTCCACCATGTGGAACCATTTCGAGCCACAACAAAAGAGCTGTGCGCATACTAGCTGGACACCCCCTCACAGCACGCAGGGTTCAGGGTGTAGGGTTTAGGGTCTCAAGTTTAGGGTATGCTTGGAAGAAATGAACATACAGGGTGTTGGTCCAGACCAGAGAGACATTAGCACTTGATTCAAAACTGGACTGCGGTCATGGGGGGTGCATTATAGGAAGCTAAACAGCACTATCACATCACTCACACTTGCTTTGATGTGTAAAGAGGATGCCACGTGTCAAACACCCCTGCATCCAGCGCGGGGGTGATACTCACCCTGCAAAGACAAGTGGAGAAACGGAGGAGCAAGGAGGAGATGAGGAGAGGAGGGATGGAGGACAAGTCTGGAGAGACCCACACGCAACAGCAAACTCATTTGTCATCTCTACACAGACTAACCTACATTTGTCATCTCGCCAAAAGGCTGGTCCTGAGTGAGGGTACTCTCGTTCCACACGCCCAGCCCAAGGCGAACTCAAACCACACACCATACTCTGGTCTGGTGGGCTGGGCTGATGGCTGACTGACACGCAAGGCGAACTTAAACACAAGCACCGATAGACTTGCACCTCTTTGTATTGTACCCACTGGCAGCAGCAGCAAGCACTCACTTGCAGCCGCCAATGGGGCTGTCTTGCGTGAGGGTGTTTTCGTTCCACACGCCCACAGTGAGGTCAATGGAACACATTGTTCTGGTAGTTGATACGCAGAGGCGATCTCACGCACAATAACCACTCGCTAGCATTGCCCGTCTCCATACTCACTTGCAGCCGCCAATGGGGCTGTCTTGGCTGAAGGTGTTTCGTTCCACACGCCCACAGTCAGGTCAAACATGTTGGGCTGGTAGTTGATGCGGACAGGGAATCTCACACACAAGCTCCGATAGCCTTGCACCTACTCACATCCAGCAGCAAGCACTCACTTGCAGCCGCCAATGGGGCTGTCTTGGCTGAAGGTGTTCTCGTTCCACACGCCCACCGTCAGGTCAAACACGTTGGGCTGGTAGTTGATGCGGACGGTCTCGTTCCACCTGGGGGTCGTGTGGCCGTCTGAGAGGTGCAAGGAAAGGCAGAGAAGGGCATGGGAAGCAGCATGTGACTGAGTGTTCAGTCAGGTCAAACCTATTGCTGGGCTGGTAGTTGATGCACACTGTCTTGTTCCACTGGGGGGCTGTGTGGCCGCCTGAAGGTGCAAGGAGAGGCAGGGGCGGGAAGCCGCATGTGCATGTGCGAGTGCGTGGCGAGACAGGCCAAAACAGACAAGTTGGGCTGGTACCTCATCCGTACTGTCTCATTCCACTGGGCCAGTCACAAATGGTGCAACCTAAATCAGTAATGTAGTTGGTCAGTCGTACCTTTGTGAGTGGCCGCACACTTGTTTTGCGAGCCAGAGTGCAGCACCACATAAGGGTTCTGCCAGCCAGCGGCAGAGCTACGTGTCCTGCCTGCTATCCACTTTGCTACGGCTCCCAACCTGCTGTTTTGCCTCTCTAAACCCAACCCACCTTTGTGAGTGGTCGTGCGCTGCGCTTGCATTGTGAGCCGTACTGCAGCACCAAATAAGGGTCCTGCCAGCCAGCTGTAAAGCTCTGTGTCCTGACTCCTATCCACTTTGGTACGGCTCCCGACCTAATGTTACCCTCTCTAAACACAACTCACCTTTGTGAGTGGCTGTGCGCTTGCATTGTGAGCCGTACTGCAGCACCACGTAAGGGTCCTGCCAGCCGTAAAGCTCCGTGTCCGTCAGATCCTTGCATCCGACAGCTGACAATGAACCAAGGGGAATGGGGTGAGATGCAAGAGGGGTTTATTTAAAAGGAAGGAAGGGGCTCGGAGACAGGAAAGGGATGGACGGTTTCCGTCTAAAACGGGGCAAGCGGAGACAAGGCGGGAAGGGGTTAGTTATGAAAAGCTGTCAAATTCAGGGCCTCACAACAATCTCATTTGATCATGTGACGTAGACTCGAAACGAACTTGTCACCTCATATGCCTCCGGATTTTTCCTTTCCTCTTTATTTTAGTAACGCTCTCCTCCCCATCCCCTCCTCCGCTCCTCCCTCCCTCCTTCCCCGACCCCTTCCCCCACTCCCCCTTCTCTAATTTCTCACGTTCACGGCATTCATTACTGTCCCGCTTTATATGACTGTGAATCGATTGAATAAACGAAACGAGTTATTATGCAACCAGAAAAAAAATCCGCATCAACCCGCTCCTTCATACATTTTCAACGAATAATTCAAATCTGATGAAGTATGCCGATTCTTGAGGAGCATAACGATGACGCGCCTCAAAAGCAGGCTTCGCGTTCAATTAAAAGGAACAGATGAGCCTCGACTATCATTCTTCATCTCCCAGCGCACTCACTCGTCCTAGTTGGTGAACGCTTTTTAAAAAATCTAACGAAAACGCTTCTACTGTGTGTGGGACGAGATGAGCTTCGTTTTCGACAACACATCCTTATATAGCAGCGCGCTTCCTCGTCCAAATTTCTCTTACCTGCGATGCCGTCAATGTGTACTTTTAAGTAAATCTTTTAACCACTCCTTGTTCCGAATATGTTTTAGCCGCATGATCGGATGGCGACAAACAACATTGATGTAGTTGCGTAAAATCAGATACGCTTCGATACCTGTGACGAATCATCTGTAGCGTGCTACCATCTCCAACCGTTTTTTCGAAATATATTACCTCTAATGTCAAGCAATATAGCAGCTGTAGAGCTCATGAGTCCAGACCTTGCGACGCATTTTTTTACATATTATTATCCCTAATCGTTGACCTGAAGCATCGTACCTGTAACGTCCAGCCATCCAGCAGCTGCAGAGCTCATGAGTCCAGACCCTTCCTCCCTCCGCAGCGCCTGTTACTTTCCGTCTCGACACAATCCAAGCCGCGACCGTTACCGTTAGCAGAAGAAACCTGCCTGCTTTTTACGTCGCTAACCTTCAAAGACGCAGTAGAAACCTAGCAAAAAAAACCTGGAAAAGCTGTTAAAGAATCCTTGGAAACTAAAGCCCGTGCTCTCGTTTCTAGGTTAGTGGGGTCAGGAGGACTCGGAACTCGTGCGGGAGTCGATAGTACAGGCGTGTATAATCAAGACTCGTGTCGTGAGGGGCCAGATATACTTGGGGAGACTCGTATGGAGGACGCTCGAGCCTCGAGATTCGAGAAATCAAGGCTCTGGTGGTGCTTCCACCACAGAATTTGTGGTGACGGCACTCCCAAGGGCCATTCACTCCAGTCACACTTATAGCCCAGCCAGAATTTCCATTCTCAGCTGTATCTGGCGACCGCTGTAGTCACAAAATGTGTGGCAACCTTGGGTTACCGTACCTTCAATCGCTGCCGCCCAGTTCATCAACAGACCACCACAAAGATTTGTCGTAGTGTCCAACAAAATTCGGCAAAACGTACGCGATACCATCTATCTTCGTAACGAAAGGTCTGTACAGATATATTAACTCCCTATGCCCCAGATATTCAGAAAGAGTCTGAAGAACTTGCTTGCAACAAACGGAAGGGCATGTACGTACTCATCACACAGGTGTCTGTCAATTAGGCACCAAAGAATGTGTGCAATTATTGACAACGTACTATATCTAGAGCGAGTCCTTTCCTAATTGTACCAATGCTCATAGCTTTGAAATCAAACACGCATGTTGTGGTATCAAGATTGAAGGAACCTGCAACTGGTGACATGCTCATGTCCTGTACAATAGTTTTGTAAATTATCAGTGATATAACTTCGGTAGGTGCCATCACTTTGTATGCAGTGCGATCGTCAAAACATATCATCGTCTCTTGTAAAGGCAGGGTTTTAAGGCAGGCCACTTAACATCAGCAGACACTGAGATGTTATTCTTCACCTGTCCTTTCTTCAGCTGTAAGAACAGCAGCATTCCATACAGTCACCCGTCTCCCACCAAGTCCAACACATCCATTCATCAACGCAAAGCACACGAGTACAAATGGAAATGAGAGGTGTACACAATCAACATCTTATGTATTGACAAAACCACAATGAGAAAGTTAAGAGGTGCATGCGAAAGGGAGAACATCTCAGGTAACATGCGCTTGGGTTTACCAACGAGTAAACATGTAAGCAAGCAAGCACGCGATAAGCAAAGAAAACATTATGCACCAGATTGTGAACAACGCGAACACTGATGGTATAACAATAACTTCTTTCATTTGTACCAGTACTTCCATCGTGTAATTGTTCCTTACCTTTGGCTGCCAACCTGTCACTCACCTCTGCCTGCACCTTCTCAAGGAAAAGTAGGAGAAACATCTTGTTGCTCAAATCCTGCCCCCCCCCAAAAAAAAACAAAGTACAAAGGCGGAGCTTGATTGACCCAAGAGAGCCCTGTGTTACGCAATCCAACCAACACTACCCACAACAAAGGCACCTTGGAGACGAGGCGAAACCCTAGGTGTTGAGTGGAGGGAGGAAGTGTGTCAGCTCCATCCCTCTGTTGGTGTGGCATACATACAGCGAAATGCAATCCAACACTACCACCCCATGACTGTACCTTGGAGACGAGGCAGAAAACCCAGGTGCTTGACTGTGGCAAAAAGCCATTCAGCTCAGCCCCTACTGAGGTTAAGCCTGGTAAGGTGCAATGCAGACCAACACTATCCACAACTGCACCCCAACAGTCTACTCAAATACCTTGGAGACAAGGCGGAACCGTAGGAGTTTGAGTGGCAAAAAAGCATTCAGCCCCGCCCCTCCTGTGGGTGAGGCTGGTACAGTGCAATGCAGAGCAACACTACCCACAACAGGATATGATGCCATCCCAGAACTGTATCCCAGGTGGTTTGGAGACTGTACCTTGGAGACAAGGCGGAATCCAAGCTGTTTCAGTGCAGCAACAAAGTCCTTCAATTCCGCCCCTCCTGTGGTGGGGTCAAACCGGCTCCTCACCTCGGCTATAATGAGTGAGCCCCTGTGTTTAGAATGGGGTGAGGGCAGGAGAGGCAGAGAGGCAGAGAGGGCACCATAAGGCACCTCAAAACATCTCCAGTGGAGGGGTCGAACCGGCTCCTCATACTGTACCGTACTGTACCGTACTATACCATACTGTACCGTATTGTACCGTACTGTGCGGTACTATAGCGTAGGAGAAACAGGCTCACCCAGGTTGCAACACACGGTGAGTTTCAGAGAGGAAGGAGGGGTAGTCCGCTCCCAAGAGAGCCCACATGCCATGCCATGCACCTCCACACCCCAATCTGCCGCACCATACCATACCATACCCGTCCCACGTCTTTACCCAGGGTGCAGCACACGGTGAGCTTCAGAGAGGAAGGAGGGGTAGTCTGCTCCCATGAGGGAGAGGCAGAAGACTGCGATGTTGACTGAGGCGGCTGGTAGGGGGGTCTGGGGCATGGAGGCATGGGGCCGATATGGGTTGGACATGGGACGGACACAGAGAGAGTCATGAGAAGTCCCCGGAAGGATTTTGAGAAATCTCAAAAACCAGCTCTCCAGAAGGAAGGAAGGACAGGAAGGAGGGATAGTCCGCTCCTATGAGGGACTGGCAGATTAATGCAATATCAACCGAGAAATCTTGTTGGGGGGATTGGTAGGGGGGCAAGGGGACAAGGGAACAATATGGGAGAGCGACACATTGAGTCTTGAGACGTGTCGAAACAGGAAGGAGGGATAGTCTGCGCCCAGGAGGGAGACGCAGAAGACTGCAATGTGGACTGAGGCGGCTGGTAGGGGGTCTGAGGCATGGAAGCATGGAGGAGATAACAGATTGACAGTTAAGGTGTGTGTGAAGCGGGAAGGAGGGGTAGTCTGCCTGCACCCATGTGAGAGAGGCAAAAGACTGCAATGTGGACTGAGGAGGCTGGTAGGGGGGTCTGGGTGGGGGGTGGAGGCACGTCGGAATGGGGGTGATGAGGAATAAACACGCGTGGTTTATGGAAGGAGGGGTAGTCTGGTCCCAGAGAGAGGCAGAAGACTGCAATTTGGACTGATGAGGCTGGTAGGGGGGGCTGTCAGGGGGGCTTGTATGGGGGGCTGTCAGGTGGGGGTGGTGAAACTGGGACGACATGGGATAGTCACACGTTGCTACAGTCACACGAGTGGTTACAGTCGCACACCACGCATGCCCCTACTCACATGCGCCATGTTGCACACGATCACATGGGGAGCAGCAGCTACCAGGTCCAACGAGACCCCTCTGTTGGGCACACTGGCTGCTAGCTTGCTCCCTTGTTACAGTCACATGCCATGCTTATAGCCACACACACACACATCATGCCCCTAGTCACATGCGCCCTGTTGCATGCGATCGCATGGGGGGCAGCAGCCACCAGGTCTAGGGTGACCATTTTGTTTCCCTCAATTAAGTCACACATGCTTACAGTCGCAACATGCTTATAGTCACTCATGCCATTCCCATACTCACATGAGCCATGTTGCATGCGATCACAACAGGAGCGGCAGCCACCAGGTCTGAAGAGGTCACCTTGTTCAGCACACTGGCTGCTAGCTTTGCCTCGTTACAGTCACACATCCTTATAGCCGCACACGGTTGGTTATAATCACACTCACACCACATGACCCCACTCACACGAGCCATGTTGCAAGCTATCACACCAGGAGCGGCAGCCACCAGGTCTAAGGAGGTCACTTTGTTGGGGGCACATGGCTAGAGTCACACACACAGTTATCGCCATACATGGCTACAGTCACATCACACACACCATGCCCATACTCACATGAGCCATGTTGCATGCGATCACACCAGGAGCAGCAGCCACCAGGTCTAAAGAGGTCACTTTGTTGGGCACACTGGCTGCTAGCTTCGCCTCGCCTGATGGAATAGTGGGGATTCATGGATTGGAACAACGAGAAGAATGTGAGACGTCACACATACTCGTAAAAGGCGAGGAGCAGCAGCCAGCAGGTCTAGGGAGGTCACTTTGCTCCGCACGATAGCTGCTAGCTTCGCCTCGCCTGTTAGGTTGGTGAGATTCACGCAGTCATGCGTTCATGGGTAGTGGAAATGAGGAGAGAGGGTGTTTGAAACATTGTGGAATCACAGTCTACATTCGCTGCAGCAGCCACCAGGTCTAGGGAGACCACTTTGTTTGGCACACTGGCTGCTAGCTTCGCCTCGCCTGTTGGGTTTGTGTGCATACATGTATCATGGAAAAGGAGATTGACATTTGACATAAGTGCATGCGGTTTGAGACACTAATAATAATAATAATAATAGTAATAATAATAGTAATAATAATAATAATAACAATAATAATAATAATAATAATAATAACAATAATAATAATAATAATAATAATAATAATAATAATAATAATAATAATAAGTCAACGGGGTCAACAGGCTTACCACATCCAAATTCGGTGGCCGTGAGTGAGGTGGCTCGTTGCTGGTGTGGATCCAAAGAGGAAAGCCAATGCAAGTCAACACAAGTCAACACAGGTCAACAAGGGTTAACACGGGTCAACGAGGCAAGTCACGGGGATCAACGAGGCTTACCACAGCCAAAATCAGCAACTGTGAGGGTGGCTGGTCGCTGGCAGATCCGGTCAATGCTGACGTGGATGTGAGGTAAACACGCAGGTCAACAAGGGTCAACCAGAGTCAACGGGGGTTAACGAGATTCAACCAGATTGAAGGGGGCTTACCGCAGCCAAAATCAGCAACTGTGAGGGTCGCTGGTCGCTGGCGGATCCAGTCAATGATGACGTGGAGGGGGTTGATTGGCCAGGATGCCACCTGCTCTCGATAGCCCTCGTGGTACTGTTCATGTGTGCATGCATGGGGTGGGATGGAATGGGTTGAAATGGGATGGAGTGGAATGTGTTGGGATGGGATGGGATGGGATGGGGCGGGATGGGATGGGATGGGATGGGATGGGATGGGATGGGATGGGATGGGATGGGATGGGATGGGATGGGATGGGATGGGATGGGATGGGATGGGATGGGTAGGGATGGGATGGGATGGGATGGGATGGAATGGGATGGGATGTGATGGGATAGGATGGGATGGGATGGGATGGGATGGGGTAGGGCGGAGTGGAGTGGAGTGCTGTGGGGTGGAGTGGGTTGGGATGGAATAGGAAAAGATGCAGCAGCACAAATTGGACAACTTTGTACCGATAGCCTTTGTGGTACTGTTCATGGGTGCATGGATGAGATGGGATGGGTAGAATGGAATAGGAAAGCTGAGGCAGAAACCAAAAAGGTGTGGCAAACTGCCCTCTGTTGCCACATCTTCAAATAAAGGGTTGGCAAACTTCCGTCTGTTGTCTGGTAAAACCGCTCATTTAATCATAAAAACTCTTCATCACCACTCTCAGAATAGTTTCCAGCTTTTTCTCTCTCTTCCCATCCATTCCTCTCACCTGTGCAAACGCGTTTGGATCTTCAAAATAAATCTGAAACGCTTTGTCTCCATCTGACTTGTAGTGTGTCTAATTCTTGGAGCTCACCTGGTCATTCATACCCCTCTTCACCACTTCCGACCTCTTTTCCATCCATCCCTCTCACCTGCGTGAACGCGTTTTGGTCTTCAGAGAACATCTGAAACGCTTTGTCTCCATCTGACGTGTTGAGCATCTCGCATTGACGTGCAAGGACATTCACTCATTTTCACCCCTCTGTACTCCTTCCAAATCCGTTTCCATCCATCCCTCTCACCTGTGCGAACGCGTGTGGATCTCCAGAGAACATCTGAAACGCCTTGTATCCATCTGACGTGTAGTGTGTCTAATTCTCTTGGAGCTCAGCTCATTTATTACCTCTTTTTACCACTCTCAAGCCCATCCCCATCTCATTGTCTATCCACAAAATCTCCCTCTCACCTGTGTGAAAGCGTTAGGGTCTTGAGAGAACATCTGAAACGCCTTGTCTCCATCCGAGGTGTAGAGCGTCTCGTTGAGCGATCGGAATCGCCCGCCTGCTAGGCGCGCCTTCATCTGATGTGATCGGTAGGTAACGGGAGGGGAGGGTAGGGGAAAGAAAGCACGTAAGTCTGTAACGCCTTGTCTCCATCCGAAGTGTAGAGCATTTCTTTTGAGTCGACTCAAAAGTCACATCTGAAATGCCTTGTCCCCATCCGAGGTGTAGAGTGTCTCGTTGAGCGATCGGAAGCGACCGCCTGCTAGGCGCGCCTTCATTTGATATGGAATGATATGATATGATATGATATGGTATGATATGATATGATATGATATGATATGGTATGGTATGGTATGGTATGGTATGGTATGGTATGGTATGGTATCGTATGGTATGGTATGGTACGGTAGGGTATAGCATGGTAGGGTAGGGTAGGGTATGGTATGGTATGGTATGGTATGGTATGGTATGGTATGGTATGGTATGGTATGGTATGGTATGGTATGGTATGGTATGGTATGGTATGGTATGGTATGGTGTGGTGTGGTGTGGTGTGGTGTGGTATGGTATGGTATGGTATGGTATGATATGATATGAACCCTGGACGTCCCACTCCTAAAAAATGGAATCTCATACTCCCAGAACCCCTGTTGACTTGACACCTTGCTGCTGCCTTGTCAAACGCCCACCCCACCTTGTCTAGCAGGCTGAGTTTCTTGCTGCCGCTGCTGCTGCTGCCCCCTCTTCCAAACCCCACTCCTAATCCTGCTTTGCTGCCACTGCTCCCTCCTCCTCCTCCCACTCCTCCCATTCCTTCCACTCCTCCGCCAGTGCTGCTGCTGCCTCTTGCGTTTTTGGCAGCATTCACACCAGCAACCACAATTGTGCTGTTGGCAGCACTCTTACCAGCACCCTTCCCTGCCGCAACTGCTTTCCCTTTCCTGCGCCGCCCCTTATTTTTGTCGTTTTCCGCAACTTGCACTGCTGCACCTGCACCATGAACCACCTCTCGTTGACTCTGGCCAATCGGGTCTCCCTGACCAGATGTACCTCCCCCGGGTATACCTGATTGACCTGACTGACCAAGTTGACCTAATTGTAATTTACCTTCCCCAATTGGACCCTGCTTCCGCTTGAACCCAAAACCCTCTCCCCGGGTAAACCCTTTGGCCTCTCCCTTCGCCTTCTTAGCGGGAGGATGCGATACCAACGGCCCAGATTTCGCCCCTGTTGCTGCTTCTTGTTGCCTGGCCGTCGATGCGTCTTGGCTCAAGGGCGTGGCTTTTCTCTTCTTCTTCTGCTTGTTCTCGTTCTTGTTCTTGTTTTTGGGCATGTCGTCTTCTCGGGAAATTCCGCGCGCACAAACTGGCTATCGAGGCACCTCAAAAGTTTCGCGCGTAGAATGAATAAGCTTCTGGTGAATCCCGCCTCTGGGCGTTGAGAGTGGCGATGTTGAAGAACAGGTTTACGATACCTGTAACGACACCTGTTACTCGGACGTGCGAGCTGTTTTGGACCCCTGAGCAAACGCCTACACACTTGCGAGAACTTCGCGGTCCAGCTACAACGTAAAACTGCTACGTGCAATGTGAAAACGGAATGTAAGTTGTCACGTAACGCGTAATTAAGATAGGCGACGCGGAATGGTTGAACTAAACAAAGCCACCGCGAGGTTATTACTCGAGAAGATAACGGCTAGTATAGTGGGGAGCTGATTTTTCCGTGCTGAAAATAGCGCGTTCTCAACCGTTTCATTTGTTTATTCGACCGTTTTCTAAACCATGTGACGAGAAACTCAGTGTGAAGGTACAAATTTTGTTCTAAATCGTTCTTTGACGGGTTTTTATGCAGGCCATCACAAAACATTTCGGAGTTATCACGAGCACTCACATGTTCCGCCAAATCTATCACGAACGGTCACATGTTCTGCCAAATCTATCACGAACCATCATACGGGTATCACCCGCCGTCACTCAAAGGCACTAAATTCTATCACGGGTAGTCACACTCTAAACTTTGCTATTACAGATGAACCCTCTCATCATTTCGTTGACCCGCCCTGAAACACTGTACAGATTTAGAGACTATAATTCAGGTTGCTGGTTTTTGTCATGTATACGCGACCATTTTGGGTGCAAAGATACATGGTTACGTTCGAATCGGCGTAACACACTTTAGTTTTAAAAACATTATGAATGAATTTGAACGCATATATATCAGAAGACATGGCAACACAGAAGGAGAGAAGTGTTAGAATAACGAACAGGAATGAATGAACCAGCAGCAGGATGGGTACAAGGAGCAAACCCTAATTTGGGTTGTACCCCATATGGGCTACCCCACTACAGCCTACACAACAAGCAACACATAGTTTGACACACCCCCATAGGCAAAGTGGGGGAGAACAAGAGGTCACAAGACCCATCAAGAAAGGCAAAGCAAGCTCAGGGTGGATTACGAAGTCACCACACAATCTGAGCACAAGCAAATGGCCACAAGGCCAGTTCACATGCAGAGTTATGTATAAAGGTGAGCAAACAGTACAGTGATCACAACCTAGCAAGTGTAAGCATGCAGGTATAAGTGTATAGATCACAGTACAAGCAAAGTCAAGAAGTGAGCAAGTGAGGCCAGGTAGGCACAAGACCTAAAACAGTACAGAAACGCTGATGATCATAAGGTGGAAGTGCCTTGGTGAAGATATCAGCAGTGTTGGCCTGAGAGGCCACGTAAGCAAGACGAAGCTGACCACGCTGCTGCAACTCTCGAGCAAGGAAGTAACGCAGAGCGATGTGCTTCGTTCTGTGCTCCAGTCTGTGCTCCTGACACAAGGCAATCATGGCCTTGTTGTCGACGTACAGAACTGAAGGAAGCCGAGTGAACGTAGCCAGGTGACGGCCAGTCCGGGAGCACGTACAGATCGCCACACGCTGCCCTCCAGGAATAAAGGTATCAACCCAGACATCCTGAATGGTAGCGTTGCTCACCAAGTTTGTCGAGAACGTGGGGAGGTGGAGACCTGACAGAGATCCGGAGCGGACTGCTGGACAAGGGAGGACCAAGGAGGCTCTCGCAACTACTGGGCCCCCAGAGGGGTCAGCCAGTGAGACTGGGATAGGTGCTGTGAGTGGTGTGACTGTGGTGCAATCACGAAAGAAGCAACGTGACGCGCCTGAGTCAAGTGTGAAAGTGTGCAAGTCCTCAGCGGAGGCAGGACCTGTGGCAGTAGACGCACTAGCACCTAGAGCGTCGGCAGACTCACGGGCACCTAGAGCAGCAGCAGACTCACTAGCACCTGGAGCGGCAGCAGACTCACTAGCACCTGGAGTGGCAGTAGATTCACTAGCACCAAGAGCAGCAGCCTTAACACAACGATAACCTCCACCACCAGGCCTGCCTCGCTGAACAACCCACTCACGAAGCTGCTGAGGGGTGGGGTCGTCCGGGAGAGGCAGTGCCCGCTGCTGTCCACCCCTGGCCGCAGCAACTGCCGCGATAGTGGCCATGACAGACAGCGACGGCCAGGAGTAGGTCCAGCACCTCCAGCTCCTCCAGCACCAGCAGCACCTCTAGTACTCCCAGCAGCACCTCCACCAGCAGCAGCAGTAGCACGAGTAGTAGCAGCAGGGCGGCTCAGTGGGGCTGGGCGGCCGCACCTCCAGCACTCCTAGCACCACCTCCACCAGCATCAGCAGTAGCACTAGTAGCAGCAGCAGCAATAGTTTATTATTATTATTGTTATTATTATTATTATTATTATTTAGGGTTTAGGATTGTGCGTGGCCGGGGCTGCAGGGGCGACGCGCGGCTCCGCAGGGCGGCGCGCGGGCTGCAGGGGCGACGCCCATGGGCTGCAGGGGCGACGCGCACCTCCGCAGGGCGGTGCGCGGGCTGTAGGGGCGGCGCGCGGCTCGGCAGGGCGGCGCCCAGGCTGCAAGGGCGACGCTCTGCTCGGCAGGGCGGCGTGCGGGCTGCAGGGGCAGCGCCCACGGGCTGCAGGGGCGACGTGCGGCTCTGCAGGGCGGCGTACAGGCTGCAGGGGCGACGCGCGGCTCTGCAGGGCGGCGTACGGGCTGCAGGGGCAGCGCCCACGGGCTGCAGGGGCAAGGCGCGGCTAGGCAGGGCGGCGCACGGGCTGCAGGGGCAGCGCCCACGGGCTGCAGGGTCGACCCGCGGCTCTGCAGGGCGGCGTACGGGCTGCAGGGGCGACGCGCGGCTCTGCAGGGCGGCGTACGGGCTGCAGGGGCAGCGCCCACGGGCTGCAGGGGCGACGCGCGGATCGGCAGGGCGGCGCGTGGGCTGCAGAGGCAGCGCCCACGGGCTGCAGGGGCGAACTAGCGGGCTGCAAGGGCAGCACGCGGGCCACAGGGGCAGGCACGGCTGCAGGGCAGCACGGTCGCAGGGGCAGGCACGGCTGCAGGGGCAGCACGGTCGCAGGGGCAGTACGGCTGCAGGGGCAGCACGGTCGCAGGGACGAGCACGGCTGCAGGGGCAGCACGGTCGCAGGGGCGAGCACGGCTGCAGAGGCAGCGCGGTCGCAGGGGCAGCACGCGGGCTGCAAAGGCAGCGCGGCTGCAGGGGCGGAACGTTCGGTGGGCCCTAGGAACGATTCTGCTCTGATACCATGTTAGAATAAGCAGGCAGGAATGGTGGACTAGGTAGCATGCATGAGTACAAGTACCTAACCCTAAAGTGTTGTACCCCTTATAGGCTAACCCACTATAGCCTAGAGATAAGACAAACATACAGTTTGACACATGCATGCAAGATTGAAGAGTGTGAACCTACAGCTGAAGGTGCCATGCTCATGTACAATAGTTTAGTAAATTATTAGTCATATAACATGAGCACGTCATCCTTTTGTCATCTCAACTTCGGTACGGTAGAGGTACCGTACCATCAATTTGTATGCTGTGCGATCGTCAAAACTGTTGGAATAACCGAAAGGTTATCGTAACATTCTCGAAGGCTCTCCACTCACGTGTCACTCCATAAAGAAGCAACGCGCCTATATCAGTATCGCAATAGGTCTTATAGAGCATGCGGAAGGTCGAGGGTCACCCGAAGGTCAACAGTCGAAGACAGTCAACGGTCGTGACCCTTGACTGCCCAGTAACGGCACTTGTTAGTTACGCGATGCAACATGGTAACTGTCAAGAATAGCAATAGTCGTGGTTACTGTAGCAATGCAATTCAGTTAATAAGAGAATGTACCCCTCAAAGTACATGGCTAGCTAGGATTGCTATTTATATCCTTGTACTCCTATCTTATAATCATCTTGTTCTCTTTCAACTTTATTAACAAGGTCATTATAGAGACTTCATTGTCTTCTTTCAAACTTGACAGACTTATCCTATCCACTACGATCCTTCAGTTACAACAAGATGGTATGAGAGCTAGAGAGGATTGTAAGGCCTGTTAAGCTCTTGTTCTTTCTAGAACAACCTCTTTATAAATTACTCGTTAAACCATTACAAACTCTGCATCACTATGGCTCCCGAAGGAAAAGCCACTGCAGATTCTCCGGGCCCACCACCAGCAACACCTACTGCACCATCAGTGGTGACCTCCGTCAGCGCCGCTCTCGTCGAGCAGCTGGACGCTCGCATCAACGCTCTTGAGAGCCATCAAGCTATAAGCATCGATGGCTCAAGCTACCCACGTGGAGTTGCTGGACTCCCTCTCCCTGGAGAAGACCACCGCGTCAACTCCGACAGGTCATTTACCTTTGACAACCATCAAGCTCCAGCACCAGCAGCACCTCCACCAGCAGCAGCAGTAGCACGAGTAGCAGCAGCAGCAGCAGGGCGGCTCAGTGGGGCTGGGCGGCCGCACCTCCAGCACTCCCAGCAGCACCTCCACCAGCAGCAGCAGTAGCACTAGTCGCAGCAGCAGCAATAGTTTTTTTTTTTTAACTATTATTATTATTTAGGGTTTAGGATTGCGCGCGGCCGGGGCTGCAGGGGCGACGCGCGGCTCGGCAGGGCGGCGCGCAGGCTGCAGGGGCGACGCCCACAGGCTGCAGGGGCGACGCCCACAGGCTGTAGGGGCGACGCGCAGCTCGGCAGGGCGGCACGCGGGCTGTAGGGGTGGCGCGCGGCTCAGCAGGGCGGCGCCCAGGCTGCAAGGGCGACGCTCTGCTCGGCAGGGCGGTGCGCGGGCTGCAGGGGCAGCGCCCACGGGCTGCAGGGGCGACGTGCGGCTCTGCAGGGCGGCGTACGGGCTGCAGGGGCGACGCGCGGCTTTGCAGGGCGGCGTACGGGCTGCAGGGGCATGTCAGAATAGTAGCTAGAACAAGGAGCCATAGCAAGCTAGGCAAGAAAGAATAAGCAAAGGAGAGTTTGACTAGAAAGGAGGGAGGTACAAATAGCAAGCCCTAACAGGGTTATACTCACTATTGAGTACCCCACTACAGACTAGACAAGCATTATATTCTAACACACCCCCATAGTCAAAGTGGGGTATAATCAGCATAGCAAGCAGTCACAGAGCGGGTTCACAAGGACAAGTAAAGCTAGAGGCAGTCGCAGAGGGCAAGTGAGGAGGAGGAGTGACTGTGGGAGGAGAGGAGATGGGAGGCGACGGCGGAAGCTGCAGACACACGGCGCAACTGGAGCAACTGGCACACGAGCAACTGGAGCAACTGGCACACTGGCAACTAGAGTAACTGGCTCCACGGCTAGACGAGCGGCAGGAGCAACTGACCCACAGGCGACTGGAGCAACGGGCTTACGGGCGACTGGAGCGACGGGCTCACGGGCGACTGGCGCAACGGTCTCACGGGCGATTGGAGCTGCTGGCTTCATGGCGGCCACCTCCACTCAACCTCCCCCACCTGTCCCACACCCCTTTCACACCCCCTGCTGCACTCCTAGTTTCACTCCCACGACACCCCCTTAGCACCACTCCTTCGGCTCCCACACACCCACACCCCTCAGCGGCAGCTGCAGCAGTGGGAGACAGAGGAGGAGGAGGAGCAGGGGATGGCGCACACACCCGTCACCCCCATACCCGCCACCCCCACACTCGCCACCCCAAAACCCTAAAACGGGCAGCACGGGGCAGGAGCGCGGGCAGCAGCGCGGGGGGCGGCGCGCGGATCCCCCGGGGCGCCACGACGGGCGACGGTAGGGGCGGACGCGCGGGCCCCCGGGGCGCCACGACGGGCGACGGGAGGGGGGCTGCGCGCGGGCCCCCAGGGCGCCGCGACGGGCGACGGGAGGGGGCCGCGCGCGGGCCCCCAGGGCGCCGCGACGGGGCGACGGGAGGGGAAAGCGCGCGGGCCCCCGAGGCGCCACGACGGGCGACGGGAGGGGGCCACGCGCGGGCCCCCAGGGCGCCGCGACGGGGCGACGGGAGGGGAAGGCGCGCGGGCCCCCGAGGCGCCACGACGGGCGACGGAAGGGGGCCGCGCGCGGGCCCCCAGGGCGCCGCGACGGGGCGACGAGAGGGGGTGGCGCGCGGGCCCCCGAGGGCGCCACGACGGGCGACGGGAGGGGGTGGCGCGCGGGCCTCCGGGGCGCCGCGACGGAGCGGAAAACCGCCATGCGCCCCGAGCGCGCGGCGGGCAGAAAACCGCCACGCGCCCCGAGCGCGTGGCAGGAAGAAAAAATCGTCGCGCGCCACAGGGCGCGCGACAGATAGTACAGTAGTGGCAGCGGAAGCAAACGGTGGGCCCACAGGCCAGGAGCGTAATCACTCTGTTACCATGTCATAATGGCGGTTAGAACGCAGGAGCCATAGTTAGCAAGCTAGGCAAGAGAGAATAAGCAAAGGAGAGTTTGACTAGAAAGGAGGGAGGTACAAATAGCAAGCCCCAACAGGGTCATACTCACTATTGAGTACCCCACTATAGACTAGACAAGCATTAGATTCTGACAGGGCAGCGCCCACGGTCTGCAGGGGCAAGGCGCGGCTTGGCAGGGCGGCGCGCGGGCTGCAGGGGCAGCGCCCACAGGCTACAGGGGCGACCCGCGGCTCTGCAGGGCGGCGTACGGGCTGCAGTGGCGACGCGCGGCTCTGCAGGGCGGCGTACGGGCTGCAGGGGCAGCGCCCACAGGCTGCAGGGGCAGCGCCCATGGGCTGCAGGGGCGACGCGCGGATCGGCAGGGCGGCGCGCGGGCTGCAGAGGCAGCGCCCACGGGCTGCAGGGGCGAACTAGCGGGCTGCAGGGGCAGCACGCGGGCCACAGGGGCAGGCACGGCTGCAGGGGCAGCACGGTCGCAGGGGCAGGCACGGCTGCAGGGGCAGCACGGTCGCAAGGGCAGGCACGGCTGCAGGGGCTGCACGGTCGCAGGGGCGAGTACGGCTGCAGGGGCAGCACGGTCGCAGGGACGAGCACGGCTGCAGGGGCAGCACGGTCGCAGGGGCGAGCAAGGCTGCAGGGGCGGCGCGGTCGCAGGGGCAGCACGCGGGCTGCAAGGGCAGCGCGGCTGCAGGGGCGGAACGTTCGGTGGGCCCTAGGAACGATTCTGCTCTAATACCATGTTAGAGTAAGCAGGCAGGAATTGTGGACTAGGTAGCATGCATGAGTACAAGTACCTAACCCTAAAATGTTGCACCCCTTGTAGGCTAACCCACTATAGCCTAGAGATAAGACAAACATACAGTTTGACAGTTTCTACTCCAACTCCGACCTGTACACACGTTCACCCAGACATCGCGCCAGCGAATCAACCTGGCATGCAAGGATGGGACACCCAAGTAACACAACGTTAACCGCGAACCGGACGAAGCACATCGCCCTACGATTTTTCTTCGTGAACGACGAGATCGAGAAGGGGAGACGAGAGCTATCCTATTGCCCCACGTCCGAGATGGCAGCCGATTATTTGACAAAGAAGCTCGGAAAACAGAACTTCGAGTACTGCATGCTGCTGACTGGACAAGGCCACGTCACCTGTGGCGACACTCCAGAAGCGAAGGGGAGTGTTGGAAACAAGCAATTAACGCTTCTTATGTGTCGTAACATCAGACTGTAAACGAGGCGAACTATAGCGCAGCAATGGCGAGTCAACTGAGGAGGTTGACAGAAAAGTAATAGCCGGAGGTTACGCGAAGGTCAAAGGTCAGCGACCTTTGACTCGACAAATACAGCGCGACAGCAAGGACAAACAACTGACTCGGTATTGAGCAGTTGCCCGAGTCGTTACTGTATCGAACCGCAACAGCAACAGTAAAACAGTTATTGCACCATTTCATATTCCTTGTAATCTTATAAAAGCTTGTATTACTTCTTTATAATCAATCTATCTTGCCCTCATACACCAGCACAAGGAGGTTCAACAGTTTATCATTAAACGCTTCCGCAATACAACATTCCTGACAGAGTCTTAGCCTTGAAAGATCCTAAGGGCTTTTCTCAGCCCAACAACCACTAGGCCATGATAAGTTGTTCTTATGAGGAGAAAGAATGATTTTTAGAATCACATCCATCAGTTGCTCTCAGGGCGGCCACCACTGGGCAACCGCTGGGCCATGTTCTGTACTTCCGAGGCCCAAGAATAGCATCAGGAATCAGATCCATGCCATGCCATGCAATCAGTTGTTCTCAGGGCGACCACTGGCCCACGTGGTATCCTTATGCGGCGCCAGGATAGCTTCCACTTCTTTCAGCATCGCCTCGTCAATGCCTCGCTCTGTTGCTTCAATCATGCCATGCAATCAGTTGTTCTCAGGGCGACCACTGGCCCACGTGGTGTGCTTATGCCGCGCCAGAATGGCCTCCACTTCTTTCAACAACGTCTCGTCAATGCCTCGCTCTGCTGCTTGCACCAAATACACAACCAATGTGGTGTAATCATTTGTTCTCAGGGAGACCACTGGGCCATGTAGTGTCCTTATGTGGCGCCAAAATTCCTTCCACTTCTTTCAGCATCGCCTCGTCGATCCCTCTCTCTGCTGCCTCGATCACAGCAGCCACATTCTCCCGCACCTGCACACACGGGGAGCGGGAGAGGAGTGTGGAGCTGGTATTAGACTTTATATAAACACTACACATGCTGAGCTCCTTCCACCTCTTTCAACATCGTCTCGTCTATGCCTCGCTCTGTTGCCTCGATCACCGCTGCCGCATTCTCCCGCACCTGCACAGAGAGGGAGAGGAAGGGGCGGATTTTCATGTTAGGCAGCAGATGTTCCACCTCTTTCAACATCGCCTAGTCAATGCTTCACGATGCTGCTTAGATCACCTCTGCCACACTCTCGCACCTGCACACACCGCGAGAAAAAGGGGCACTTCTCATATTATATTAGACTCCACACAAATACCTTCCACCTGCTTCAGCAATTTCTCATTGATACCCCGATGAATGCCAGTCCATAGTAGACTGAAACCCCCATGATCTACTACCTGCTTCAATCAGACCGCAAGTGTCGTGGCGATGGCTGACTGTGTTCCGTGTTGCAGACTGACAAACCAGTCGGGCAGTCAGCCGCCGCACCATTACTACTCACCCAACAATCTTCATGAATGTTTCTCCCCCCACCTGCTTCTATGCACACACGCAGTTGCCACTCTGCTCACACAATGGGCCCTCACCTGCTGCACCGTGCACATGCCCACAAGCGTGGTCGTGATGGCTGGGTTGAGCGTTGCAAACTGGAGCGCCAGCCGGGGCAAAGACGCTCCCCGCTGCTGACAGGCAAGCGCTGCTGCCTTGCACGCATCCTGATGGTTAGTGGAGGAACAGAGGGAAAGATGAGTTCAGATAGGTTGAGAGAGGTGCAAACTGGGGGGCCAGCCGGGGCAAAGACGCTCCCTGCTGCTGACAGGGGAGTGCTGCTGCCTTGCACGCATCCTGATGGTTAGCAGAGGAACAGAGGGAAAGATGAGTTCAGATAGGTTGAGAGAGGTGCAAACTGGGGGGCCAGCCGGGGCAAAGACGCTCCCTGCTGCTGACAGGGGAGTGCTGCTGCCTTGCACGCATCCTGATGGTTAGCAGAGGGCATGACAGCAGCAAGTGGGAAACGACTAGAGTTGATGGTTGGGATGAGAGCGCTGCACACTCGAGGGCTTTCCTCGCTGCTGGCAGGCGAGAGCTGCTGCCTTGCATGCATCCTGAAACGTGAAAGCAGACAGAGGGACAAGTGCGTGGGGCAAGACAGGAGGGTATGATGCCTGGGTTAATCGTTGCAAACTGGAGAGCCAGTCGGGGCAGAGACGCACCCCGCTGCTGACAGGCAAGAGCCGCTGCCTTGCATGCATCCTGATGGTGACGGGAGGGAAAGATAGGTCCAGATAGGTTGAGAGCGGTGGAAAGTGGAGGCCAGAAGTGATGCTCCCCGCTGCTGACAGGCGAGAGCCGCTGCCTTGCATGCATCCTGATGGTTAGAGGCACGGCAAGAAAAGAGGCATTGGGTACGGCGTGAGAGAGCTGGTTTCAGCGGTGCAAGCTGGAGGGCCAGTCGGGGCAAAGAGGCTCCCTGCTCGCTCCTGACAGGCGAGTGCCGCTGCCTTGCATGCATCGTGATGGTTAGCAGAGGAACAGAGGGAAAGATGAGTTCAGATAGGTTGAGAGAGGTGCAAACTGGGGGGCCAGCCGGGGCAAAGACGCTCCCCGCTGCTGACAGGCGAGTGCCGCTGCCTTGCATGCATCGTGAAACGTGAAAGGCAGACAGAGGGACAAGTGCGTGGGGCAAGACAGGAGGGTATGATGGCAGGTGGGAAAGATGGGCCTGATGGGGCAAGGAAGACCCACGTTGCTGACAGGCAAGAGCCGCCGCCTTGCATGCATCCTGCTGGTGAGCAGAGGAACAGAGGGAGAGATGGGTTCAGATAGGTTGAGGAGCGATGCACCTTGTTGCTGACAGGCGAGAGCTGCTGCCTTGCATGCATCCTGCTGCTACAACCATCGCAACAACGGCTCAAACGATGGCTGTCACAGATGCGTAGTGGCAGTAGGTGGGAGAGGGATGGGCCCGGACACACCAACTCACCTTGAGGGGCTGGGGGGCGGGGTGCCAGGAAGGAGGTCCCTGGGGGGTGAGCAGACCCATGGAGAGGGGAGACGCGCTCACCACCCCCACGCCCTGCTGCTGCAGCCATGGCAGCAGCGGCGGAGAGTCGTGTCGTTGAGTGAGTAGTGGCAGTAGGAGAGAATGAGGGATGGGCTCAGGCAAAAGAGATATACACACCTTCAGTTCCTGGGGCGCAGGGTGCCAGGAAGGGGGTCCCTGGGGAGTGAGGAGGCCCATTGAAAAGGGAGACGCGCTGATTACCCCCACGCCCTGCTGCTGCAGCCACGGCAGCAGCGGCTGGAGAGTCGTGTCGTTGAGAGAGTAGTGGCAGTAGGAGAGGATGAGATCGAGAGCGCCGGGAGGCAGGCGGGGGAGAACGGATTGGTAGACGGAGAGAGGGAGGCCTGTGATGCCGATGAATCGGATCTTGCCGGCCGCTTTCAGCTCCTGGAGGGCAGGGATTGTCTCATTCACGATCTGGGGGCGGGGAAAGGGGGAGGAGGAACGGGAAGGAGGGGAAAGGGGGGTAAAAGGGGGGAATAAGGGGAGGGGGTTTGATGGCATGTGTTGAGAGGGACAGATGAACGGGGAATGAGGGAGGAGTGAGAAGGGAAATTTCATTGCTGTTGAGGTGCCTCTTACCTGATCCAAGGATCCAAGCTCGATGTCGTGGCAGTTGAAATCAGGTGGTTTCGATCCGCTGCAAGCCTTCTAAGAGATTAGGAACGATCTAAGTCTATCAGTACTAATCTGAAAAAGAGGGAAGTCGTAAGAAAAGTCTTTTAGTCAGAACGCCAGACACAATGGGCCCGGATGTTCGCGTGCAAACTCGATGTCGTGGCACTCACAATGTCCAGGTAAGGCGTCTGCAGGCTGATGCAACTCCCATCTTAAAGCACCTGTTCTTGCTCGCACCTGATCCAGACTCCCGAACTCGATGTCGTGGCACTCACAATGTCCAGGTAAGGCGTCAGCAGCTTGGCACAGCGTCTCCTCCAAAACCACCTCTGCCTTTTGCCCACCTGCCTGCCCCTCTCTCACCTGATCCAGACTCCCGAACTCAAAGTCGTGGCACTGGACGATGTCCAAATAAGGCGTCTGCAGCCTTGCACCTTGGTGGCAAGGCAACCACACTTACAGCTCAGACAAACGAGCCTTCCTCTTCCCTCTCACCTGATCCAGAGACCCGAACTCAATGTCATGGCACTGCACGATGTCCAAATAAGGCGTCTGCAGCCTGGCACAGCTCTCCTCCTAAACCACCTCTTTCCTCTCTCACATGTGCTTTTCTCTCACCTGATCCAGACTCCCACACTCAATGTCATGGCACTGCACGATGTCCAAATAAGGCGTCTGTAGCCGGGAGCTCTCCTCCACACTCCTCTTGATCCGACCCGCACTCAAGTCAAACCCCTCAGGGCCGTACCGCCCACCCCACCTTTGTAGCGACTTCTCTCACCGCGTGTAGTAAGTCGATTCTTGAGTCGACTCAAAAGTCAAACCCCTCAGGGCCGTACCCGCACCAGCCCACCTTTGTAGCGACTTCTCTCACTCACCTGATCCAGACGCCCGAATTCAATGTTGTGGCACTGCACGATATCCAGGTAAGGCGTCTGTCTGCAGCCTCTGGCACAGTTCTCGCCCTAAAACACCTCTGACTCTCCCTCACCTGATCTAGACTCCTGAATTCAATATCATGGCACTGCACGATGTCCAGGTAAGGCGTCTGCAGCCGGGCACCTTGGTGGCAAGGCAACCACACCAACAGCTCAGACAAACGAGCCTTCCTCTTCCCGCTTACCTGATCCAGACTCCCGAATTCAGTGGCATGGCATTGCACGATACTTCAGAAAGGCATCTGCTGGGACGCAGCTCTGGGCATGGTGTCAAGGCAAAAACAAAACTCAAGTCAAACTCCTCTGGGACGCTGGTTGCAAGACAACTGCTCTCACCTGATCCAGACTCCCGAATTCAATGTCATGGCACTGCACGATGTCCAGGTAAGGAGTCTGCAGCCTGGCATACATCTCCTCTCCTCCTAATCCACCTGTCCCTCTCTCTTTTGACTTACTCTCTCACCTGATCCAGACTCCCGAACTCGATGTCGTGGCACTGAACAATATCCAGGTAAGGAGTCTGCAAACGTTGACAACTCTCCTCCACGCTCCTCCCGATCCGCTCCGCACTGAAGTCGAACTCGTCCTGCCCGTACCTCCCCACCTTGGTGTCTTGAACCTCTCTTACCTGATCCAAGGACCCGAACTCAATATCGTGGCACTGCACGATATCCAGATACGGTGTCTGCAGCCGCGCACAGCTCTCCTCCACACTCCTCCTGATCCGCTCCGCACTGAAGTCGAATTCGCCCTGCCCGTACCGCCCCACTTTAGTAGCAACCACCACGTCCTCCCGCGGGCACGGTAGGGTGGCAATGGCCCTACCAAGCACCGTCTCGGCTCTTGTGGAGCCATAGAACCTGCAGGAAGAGAGCAGAGGGTGGAGGGACGCACTGAAGTCTGACTCCTCTGGGCCATACTGCCCCACCTTGGTGGCAACCACCACTTCCTCCCGCGCTGAAACAGCAGCATGGCAATGGCCCGCCCCAGCACTGTTTCAGCGCGGGTGGAGCTGTTGAATCTGGAGGCAGAGAGCGGAGGGAGGGGACCATGGGAAGGGGATCTCCTTAGAGCCGTACCGCCCCACCTTCGTGGCAACCACCACTTCTTCTCGCGAGCATGGCAGCATGGCGATGGCTCGCCCTAGCACTGTCTCCGCTCGTGTGGAGCCATAGAACCTGCAGGCAGAGAGCAGAGGAAAGCACTGAAGTCGAATTCGTCCTGCCCGTACCGCCCCACCTTGGTGGCGATCACAACGTCTCCCCGCGGGCACGGCAGCGTGGCAATGGCCCGGCCAAGAACTGTCTTGGCCCGGGTTGAGCCGTAGAAATTGGTGAATGGAGAGGTGAGATTGATTCCGGGTTTCACCGCCTCGTGCACGGCTCGCACGCCCTCCTCCTCGTCGATCTCCTCGAACACGCTCCCCAATGGGAACTGGTCGAAGGAGAGACCAACGCAAAAACATGTTCAGGGCGACGCTCGACTACGAGGCTAAAAGCACGTACGGCGAGACGTCGAAGAGGTTGATTCCGAGCTTGACCGCCTCGTGCACGGCGCGCACGCCCTCCTCCTCGTCAATCTCCTCGAACACGCTCCCCAATGGCGACGCGCCGAAGCTCACGATCGACAGGTCCAGACCCGTGCGACCGAGCGGGCGACGCGGCAACGACATCGCGGTCGCCGTCGCAGCGTCGCACACGGTCGCAGCGTCAGACGCGGTTGAATGAGCAGGGGGGATTCGAGCGCGAAGGACGGGGGAGGATGTCTTTCGAGTCGAGTCGCAGGTGACAACGGTTGGATGAGCAGGGTTTCGAGCGCAAAGGCCGGGATATGAAGGAGTTATAGGGGATGCAGAAACAGCGAGGAAGGCGTGGCGGCAGCACGTCGTGAGAGACCAGCCACGAGCAGAGCTGAGGAGGGGTACTCGACGAAACGCTAGGAACATGATCAGCGACTGCTGCTGTCTGTCATTATTTGCTAGGACTGGGTTGGGCTAGAGGGCCTCGCGAGAAAAGCAGATCAATTGACGGTAACTGGGCAACGAAAGAGGCCCTGACCCAGGCGAACAAGCGACATTTTTTAACCAGTGAGCAGGAAATGAGCTGTGGCGGAGCTGGTCGCAAACACGCTCTGCTCGTGGATTCGCTGGGCGATTGGTAACGTAACGAAACAATAGTCGTGCAATCCCCGTTCGCAGCTGCTTTCGTCACGTCGCCAAATCCGGAACTCCATTCCTTCAGCGCCTGGCTGATCAGATTCAGATCATCCGAGCCGTGAAGGAGCTCAAATAGAGTGTTCACGTATTCGTTCAAATATTCAGATAAATAACACAGAAGGGATAGGCACAGATAAACCGGCGAGCGCAGCCATTTCTCTCGACCTGGTCACCTGCTGGGCTCTTGTTTCAACCCGCCGCCGCTGGTCATCGTCCCGAGCCGTGCATTTTAGGGACATCCTTCCGTTTTCCAATCTGGCATGTGTGGGCCCTATCGCACGATCACAATAGAGTAGCACAGGATCGCCAATAACTTAGCCGCCATTGTTCCGAAACCTAATAGTTTCTCGAACCAGCTGAATCTGGGTCGCTTTTGAGCATTCTCAAAAGCAACCCATGATAAACTGTCTGGTTCTGCTAACTGCGGTTTGAGACCTTTTACAGCCTATCAATGGTTTTGCGTAAGAGCCATTGACCCGCGTTTTGTTGTAGAAATAGCTTGTCGGACCACCCAGGACCATGAATCGCGTGTTATTGCTAATTGCTGCGTGATTCGACCCAGAAATCGTTCCGACGCAAGTTGGTAGTGTTACCAAGGGCCATTGATCCAAAGCGGCCTACTAATTAAAAAAAGGGGCCACTGATTTGATTTGAAATAGCAGCTTCTCAAACCGCTCCGGGCAATGAACCGCGTGTTACTGCGGACTGTCGGCATCATGGGAGGAGCCTTCGTGGCAGTTTCCGTCACGTCATCGCTCTGTCTGAGGGCTGCGACTGCAGTGCTGGAAAAACGACGAGTGAGTTATCTGTTCATCCCCAGTGCCGCAGTGCTGGGGGGTGAGCCCGTCTGCCCATCCCCCTCTCGTTCTTCCCCCCCTCCTTCATTCTTATTCACTTCCTCCCTCTCCCCCATTCCCGCACCCCCCTTACTCTTCCGCCCATCCCCCTCCCACGTCGTCGCTGTGATTTAGGGCAGCGACTGCGGTGCTGGAGAAAAAGATGGCTGAATCCGCTTCTTCATCCCGTTTCCCCCGCCCCCCCACCCTTCCCCCTCCCCTCCCTCCTTTGCTTCTCCCTCCCATCCTTCCCTCCCTCCCATCCTTCCCTCCCTCCCATCCTTCCCTCCCTCCCATCCTTCCCTCCCTCCCATCCTTCCCTCCCTCCCATCCTTCCCTCCCTCCCATCCTTCCCTCCCTCCCATCCTTCCCTCCCTCCCATCCTTCCCTCCCTCCCATCTTTCCCTCCCTCCCATCCTTCCCTCCCTCCCATTCTTCCCTCCCTCCCATCCTTCCCTCCCTCCCATCCTTCCCTCCCTCCCATCCTTTCCTCCCTCCCATCCTTCCCTCCCTCCCATCCTTCCCTCCCTCCCATCCTTCCCTCCCTCCCGTCCTTCCCTCCCTCCCATCCTTCCCTCCCTCCCATCCTTCCCTCCCTCCCATCCTTCCCTCCCTCCCATCCTTCCCTCCCTCCCATCCTTCCCTCCCTCCCATCCTTCCCTCCCTCCCATCCTTCCCCTCCCTCCCATCCTTCCCTCCCTCCCATCCTTCCCTCCCTCCCATCCTTCCCTCCCTCCCATCCTTCCCTCCCTCCCATCCTTCCCTCCCTCCCATCCTTCCCTCCCTCCCATCCTTCCCTCCCTCCCATCCTTCCCTCCCTCCCATCCTTCCCTCCTCCCCCCTCCTCCCTCCCTCTCCTCCCTCCCCCCTTCCCTCCCTCCCTCCCTCCCTCCCTCCCTCCCTCCCTCCCTCCCTCCCTCCCTCCCTCCCTCCCTCCCTCCCTCCCTCCCTCCTCCCTCCCTCCCTCCCTCCCTCCCTCCCTCCCTCCCTCCCTCCCTCCCTCCCTCCCTCCCTCCCTCACTCCCTCCCTCCCTCCCTCCCTCCCTCCCTCCCTCCCTCCCTCCCTCCCTCCCTCCCTCCCTCCCTCCCTCCCTCCCTCTCCTCCCTCCCCCGTTCCCTCCTTCCCTCCCTCCCTCCCTCTCCTCCCTCCCCCCTTCCCTCCTTCCCTCCCTCGCTCCCTCCCTCCCTCCCTCCCTCCCTCCCTCCCTCCTCTCTCTCCCTCCCTCCCGCCCTCCCTCCCTCCCTCCCTCCCTCCCTCCCTCCCTCCCTCCCTCCCTCCCTCCCTCCCTCCCTCCCTCCCTCCCTCCTTCCCTCCCTCCCTCCCTCCCTCCCTCCCCTCCCCTCCCTCCCTCCCTCCCTCCCTCTGTCCGTCCCTCCCTTCCCCCCTCCCTTCCTCACTCCATTTCTCCTGCCCATCCGTCTACCTTCCCCGCTTGCGTTTTTCTCTCCCTCCCTCCTTTCTTCTGGTCTGCTGATTTTTGGAGAAGCATTTTCGCATCATTTTTTCCTCTCCCATCCCCCCTCCATATATCTTGTCTTTCACCCCACTTCCCTCTACGATCTGGGGCAAGACTGTTCCCCCATGCAGCGTGTACCCAGGAAGCAAGCTTACCCTTGTCATCTGTGTGCTTTCACATTTTTAAAGAATGCCTATTAACCCCATCTTTCACCGCAACCTCCCTTCCCCATCCAGGCCAAGACTGCCCCACCTTGCACCATGTGTCAAGGCAAGCGGTTCTACCATTGTCAGCTGCGGAGATTCTTAGGGAAACTATTCTATGCATATGCTTCTTCTTGCACGCCCCGCCTGCCATTATCCCCTATGTTTCGCCTCTACTTCCCTTCCCTCACAGGCCAAGACTGCCCCTCGTTGCACGGTGTGTCAAGGCAAGCGGTTCTACCCGTGTCAGTTGTGCCGATCCGCGGGGAAGATTCAGTGGAGCCCACTCGCTGACCCTGTGCTGCCTTGAAGGCTAAGACTGGCCCTCCTTGCACCATGTGCCAAGGCAACCGGTTTCGCCATTGCCTATTGACGCTAGAGCCGTCTCAGTAGTCCTCTATCTCCCATCATTCCATCGTTGATCTCCACTTCCTTCGCCCCACACAGGCCAAGACCGCCCCGCCTTGCACGGTGTGTCAAGGCAAGCGGTTCTACCCGTGTCAGTTGTGCCGATCAGCGGGGAAGATTCAGTGGAGCCCACTCGCTGACCCTGTGCTGCCTTGAAGGCTAAGACTGGCCCTCCTTGCACCATGTGCCAAGGCAACCGGTCTCGCCATTGTCTATTGACGTTCAAGGCGTCTCAGAAGTCCTCAATCTCCCGTCATCCCATCTTTGATCTCCACTTCCTTCGCCCCACACAGGCCAGGACTGCCCCTCGTTGCACGGTGTGTCAAGGCAAGCGGTTCTACCCGTGTCAGTTGTGCCGATCCGCGGGGAAGCAAATATACCCTATGGGCTTTTTTCAACACCACTTTCCTTCCCCACACAGGCCAAGACCGCCCCGCCTTGCACGGTGTGTCAAGGCAAGCGGTTCTACCCGTGTCAGTTGTGCCGATCAGCGGGGAAGTTTCAGTGGAGCCCACTCGCTGACCCTGTGCTGCCTTGAAGGCCAAGACTGGCCCTCCTTGCTCCATGTGCCAAGGCCGCCGCCTGCCATTAACCCGTATCTTTCGCCTCTACTTTCCTTCCCCCATCTAGGCCAAGACTGCCCCTCGTTGCACGGTGTGTCAAGGCAAGCGGTTCTACCCGTGTCAGTTGTGCTGATCCGCGGGGAAGATTCAGTGGAGCCCACTCGCTGACCCTGTGCTGCCTCGGCCATGCATATGCCCCACGTGCAAAGGCAACAAGTACGTAACATGCATACGCCAACTTTTTGAGAGGTTTTTGTGCTGTAGCCCATCGCCAACTTGTGCATTCTTTCCAGGCCTTTTTTGCCATTTGACATTTTCCCTTTTTCCCGTTTGTTCTGGATGCTTGTTGATTTATCCACGGGCGCTGTTGGTTACGCTTCGAATGGCAGGATCCAGAAGTGCTTGAATTGTGCTGGAAGGGGTTATGTATAGTATCTTCAGATGTGATCTTATTTTCCTTTGCCCCTAGAGGTTCAAGTTGCAACTTCATTCAAGATTGATTAGCAAGTACACTTCCCAGGATGTGGATGTCAGCTTTCTGAAAAATCTCTAATGCGTTACGAATCAGAATATAACGGATGCATTTGCAAGGGGACAGCATATTCGGACGATTCCGATTGGGAGCAATCGTGGCCGTTGAACTTCCTCAAACAGACTCTCGAGATTCATCCTGCTGTTATGCAGCAATACACAACAACAGCCAACAATCCACTAGTCTCTGTCCTGTGCCAGAGACTTCTCTAGAAAAGTCCACAGTTTAGACCCAGATTTACTCATTACTTCGTCGCTACGGAGACTCGGAAGAGTTCCTTCCTATTTTGCAATTAATCCCCTAAAAATGGCTGCCATTCCCTCCGTTCTAGTATCATCTGCTTCTCCCACGCGAGATTCCTTGGTCCTGCTTCTAATGAAAGGCCATCCAGGCAGCGGTAAAAGCACACTCGCTCGAAGCCTCGCGCGATCCCTACGCTGGCCGCTAGTCGACAAAGACGTATTCCGCGACGCGACGATGCTTCTAGAACGGCTGGACGGACCGTGTGCGACTCCCGTCAATGCACGTGTGCTGAACAGCCTATCATACGATGCCATGTGGCAGATGGCGGAGGTCCAGCTAGATCTAGGTCTATCCGTGGTCGTCGATTGCCCTCTAGCGCACGAGGCGCTTTTTAAATCCGGAGTGGCTTTAGGTACGCGCGTAGGAGCTAAGGTTGCTGTAATCGAGTGCCACGTGTCGGACTTGGACACGTGGAAACGAAGGATCGAGTCGCGTGCAGCGGCTGCTCTGTCTGACGGTCAACCGTCAGGAAACGTCGAAAACTGTGAGGAAAGCTGCCGGCCATGTGCTGGGGGCGAGGAAGGAATTAGCCCGTACCCAGGAGATCGTGCGATCAGATCTCGGAATTCCCAAGGAGCACGTGAGACGATTTCTGGGAGTTCCCAAGGTGCAGGCGAGATGGATTCTTCCATGAAAATACCTGGATGTGACAATGACGTGAGTGTGCGGGAAAGAGGAGGGGAGAGTGAGGGTGAGAGTAAGAGTGGGAGTGAGAGCGAGAGTAAGAGTGAGAGTGAGAGGCAGCAATCAGCAGGTAGCTTGAAGGGGCGATGGCACAGGCCGGCTTGCTGGGAGGACATCCAGGAACTGCTGGATAGGTACAATGGCTGCTGGACCTATCCCACAGGTTCGGTACCGAAACTGACAGTAGACACGGGGATTGTTGGCCCAGATGAAGCACTGGCGCTGGCTCTGGATTGGTTAGAGACTTGCTTGATGCTTAGGAGAAACTGAGTGTTGTCTGTTTATCTCACCTCTTGAACTTCACCTCTACGGTAATAGAAGCTGGTGCGAGTGAGTATGAGATTGAGAGTGGGGGGCAGGAGGCAGGGCTAAGCTTGAAGGGGAGATGGCACAACTCTGCGTGTTGGGAGGACATGCAGGAACTCTTGGGTAGGTACAATGGCTGCTGGACCTACCCCACAGGTTCGGTACCGAAGCTGATAATAGACACGGGGACAGTCGGCCCAGATGAAGCACTGGCTATGGCTTTGGGTTGGTTGGAATCTGCTGTGGTGATTAGGAAAGACTGAGGGCTACCACCGGTATTTGCTTCATCTTGTCCTTCCATGTAAAATGTGAAATTGAATCACGGTAGTGCAAGGCTGCAAGCTGATTGTGTTGTCAGGGCCAGGGTCCCAAGGCAAATGGCCCACCCAAGGCAATGTACAGTAGCCATTTGCAGGGAAGAAGCAATTTCGTGCCATAATGCTTGTCATGTATTTGCAGCATCGGTCGGATATCTCCATATGTGATACCCGGTATTTGCAATCCTTGCAGATTGCTTATCACACTTCTCACTTTGTCCAGATTCAATGAACCAGGTGTCACTCACAATGTTCTTTTCCGTGTGTGTCCACCTTCTGTAAACGAAGTGTTGCATTGCCATTTTTTCCGAACCGAGTGTCACATTGCCGTTTCTTGTCCACATTCGATGAACCGTAAGTGACATTGGCCATTCTGTCCAGATTCGTTGAACCACGGCAAAGGCCTGGTGAGGCACTCTATTCCCTTTCCAAAGGAAGTGGCCCGCTTCTGCTCTTCTCCCTCTCCTTCCGCCTCTCCCCTTTCTCCTTTTTGGCACCTCTCTCCGTCCTCCCCCCTGTTTCTCTGTCCCTCACCTCTCCTTTCTCCCTTGCCCCGGTATCACCTCGCTGACCTTTCCCTTCTCTCCCTTCTTTCCCCTCTCTCCTTTCTCTCCCCTCCCTCCCCTCTCTCCCTTCTCTCCCCTCTCTCCCTTCTTTGTCCGCCTCAGTCATCTCATCCCACCCATCTGCACCGCTCACTACTCTTTCAATCCCAGAACCTTCCTGTGAGTTTCTTCGAACAATCCGAACCTCGTCCGAACCTGACGAGCTTCGGGAGGCAGGTTGAGAGTGGGAGGAGGAGGTTCGGGCACGGGAGGAGGAGGAAGGGGGTCTTGCACTGCTGCCGCCGATGCTACCGCTGCTGCCAATGCTGCTGCTGCTGCTGATACCACCAATACCACTATCATTAGTACTGCTGCTATCTGTTGCTGCTGGGACGGATGAAGGGTCGTAAATGCTGCTGCTGCTGCTGGTGCTGCGTTTGGAAGGTGAGGAGAATATGGACGGGTTCTCTTTATCTGTGGTCAAAGGGGAGGGACAAGGGAGCAGGAACCGTATGTGAGATGCCTCAAAGCTCTGCTGCTGCTAATGCCGCTGCTGCGTTTAGAAGGTGCGGAGAATATGGACGGGTTCTCCTTATCTGTGGCAAAAGGGCGAGGGGGAATGCATTATAAGCTGCCCCACCACTCTGCTACTGCTGCTGCTGCTGCTGCAGGGGATCCACTTTTCTGAATCGCATTACACTTTCCTTGATGCTGATTTCCTAAGACGTACCCGAACGGATCGCCTGGAGAGTGTAGTTTTGAGACCTCTCAAAACTACACTTCTTTCACGTCTGCTGCAGGGGATCCATTTTTCTCAATCGCATTACACTTTCCTTGATCCACGGTTCCTTGATTTCCGAAGACGTACCCGAGTGGATCGCCTGGAAAGTGTGTGCCTCGTTCTCCATAATAAGCCGCATCAGTCAGTCAACATCTAAGTTGCGGAAGACGCGTCTAGCGTCTTAGACGCTGCGTCTAGGGCTGATTAGACGCTGCGTCTAGGGCTGATTAGACGCTGGGTTAGACGCAAGCCCGAGCAGGCAAAAAAAAGTACGGACAGCCAAAAAATCCTTCTGTGGGGCATGGGGAGGGGGAGGATATGGACGTAGCTAACATTTGAGGCAATTTCTTCTTAGGTCTTGATTTTTTCCCCCCATTTGTTTTTTCCGGCCTGCCCAAAAACTTTTCCCCCTTGCGTCTAGCGTCTACGGGTGCGTCCTGCGTCTAGCGTCTAGACGCTAGACGCAGGACGGTCCTGGCGTCTTCCGCAACTTAGGTCAACATGCACCTCAACAGTACCTTATGCAATACAGTAGCTGGCAGACTAGTGCAGTGCAGAGGTAGCGTGCTTCCTTAAGATGAAGTATCTAGGTGGATCACCTGGAGAGTGTGTGCCTCGTTCTCCATGCTCAGCTGCATCAGTCAGCATGCACCTCAACAGTACCCTATGTGATACAGTAACCATTTTTTAGAGTTACCTAATTGGATCGCCTGAAGAGTGTGTGCCACGTCCTCCATGCTCGGCCGCATCAGCGGGTCAAACTGAATGCACGACTCCGCCAGCTCAGCGCACCGAGCAAACGCTGACGTGGCGGCCACCCTGGGCAGCGCCACGTCAGCATCAGCACCAGTGCCGGTGCCAGATGGCACTGCTCCTTCTCCTCCTCCCCCTCCTCCCCCTCCTCCTCCCCCTCCTCCCCCTCCTCCTGCTCCTCCTGCTCCTCCTGCTCCTCCTCCCCCTTCTGGTGTGTGAGCAGCAAGCATGGCAGGATCGATCATCTCATCCCACCTCCTGTCTTTCAGGAATGGTGTGGCCTGAAATGTTTGTGGGGGAAAGGGGGGAACGGAGGGGGAGGGGGAGGGGGAGGGAGGGGAAGGGAGGGGAAAGACAGGGGGGAGGGAGGGGGAGCGAGGGGGAAGGGTGGCGGAGTAACGAGAGTGTGAGCAGCAAGCATGGAAGGATCAATAAATTCACCCCACGTCTTCTCTTTCAACAAGAATGGCGTGGCTTGAAAGAGTGTGTAGGAAGAGGGGGGGGTGGGGGGTGGGAAGGTGACTTTTGAGTCAACTCAAAGTCCTAGGATCGATCAGCTTATCCCACCTCTTCTCTTTCATGAATGGCGTGGCGTGGCCTGAAAAGTGTGTGGTGGAGGAGGAGGGAGGATGGGTACGGAGGGGAAGGGTAGGCGGAGAGGAAGCAGCAGTAAGAATGTTTTTTGTTCTCTCCCTTAACAATAAATCTGTCCCTTAGGTGATAGAACAGAACCCATCGAGTTTGTGCTCTCTCCCTTAAGGTGACAGGGAGCACAAACTCGATGAGGATGAAAGACTTTTGAGTCGACTCAAAAGTCACCTTAGCACAAACTCGATGAAAATGAAAGGGAGTGTGTGTGAGTTTTGAGACGTCTCAAAACAATGTTTATTGTCCTTCAGCTGATAGAACAGAACAGGTGACAGAGAGCACAAACTCGATGAGAATGAAAGGGAGTGTGTGTGTGCGACAAAGGAGGGGAAGTGAAGGAAGAACGCAAATCAGGTAGTGACTCAAGAGTAGAGTTGAGTGAGGAAAAAATGGTGACTGCGCTCCAAAGCACACGCATTTGATATCATAATCATTAGCATAACCACCACACAGCATCACCAACACACACCAACGTTCCTCACTCACCCAGTGTGTGAGCATCGTGCCATCCTCAAACACCGGCACTCTGCCACTCAGTAGTTCCAGCAACACCACTCCGAAGCTGAGATAGGGGCGGGGGGGTATGGCATAGCATGGCAAGAGGGGTGCGTGGGGCTATAACTCAAAAGGGCACCTCGTGGGGAGAATGAATGGCCAGTTTTCAAACACCGGCAGCACTTTGCCACTCAACAATTCCAGCAGCACCGCTCTGAAGCTGAGATAGGGAGGGGGCAGGAAGAGAGGGAGAGAGGGAGAGAGGGAGAGAGGGAGAGAGGGAGAGAGGGAGAGAGGGAGAGAGGGAGTGGCATCATGGCATGGCAAACGCGTTCAAACACGGGCGCTCTGCCACTCAACAATTCCAGCAGCACCACTCTGAAGCTGAGATGGGGCACGGGAGAAAGGGAGCAAGGAAGTAGGGTACGGCATTTTAAAGGTTGTGGGGAGATGGGGGTGATGAAGACGAGGCAATGGGCTGGCAGCAACTCTCATTGCTACATCCACGTTCTCGAACTCTCTCCGGTCATAGGTATTTCAGAAGTTATGTGCCTGTGGGCCTGTGTGTGCCCATCAGTGCCCATGCATTCCCATGCATGCCCATAGCCAATGGAATTACCTGTATCGGCACCAGACACGTTCTGTTTACATACCTGTACACATCAGGTCATCAGGATCTCAGGAGCCATATGCCCGTGCATGCCCATCAGTGCCTGTGTGTGTCTCTATGGTTATGTGTGTCTCTGGCTATGTGTGTCTCTATGGCCAATGGATGAAACTACCTGCATCTACCCTGAGTGCATGCACGTACCCGTACACATCAGGTCATCAGGATCTCAGGAGCCATATGCCCGTGCATGCCCATCAGTGCCTGTGTGTGTCTCTATGGCTGTGTGTGTCTCTATGGCCAACGAATGAAACTAACTAACTGCATCTACCCTGAGCCTGAGCGCATGCACCTACCTGTACACATCGGTGGCAGCGCTAATCTCCCCAGTCATGAGTATCTCAGAGGCCACGTGGCCGTGTGTGCCCCTGAATGCCCATACCCACAGCATACCCCCCCATCCCATACCTGTAAACGTCAGTAGCAGCGCTGATCTCGCCAATCATGAGTATCTCAGGGGCCACGTGGCCGTGCGTGCCCATTGCCACATCCACGTTCTCCCCCATATCTCCCCCATCTCTCCACCATCTCCCTTTCGTGGTTGTCTTGTCCCCTTTAGAAGAAGACTCAGTTCTACCTACCTGGATACATCAGTAGCGGCGCTAATCTACCCGTCATCAGAATCTCAGGAGCCATGTGCCCGTGCGTGCCCATTGCCAATGAAACTACCTGTATTTACTTAAAGTCCATACCTGTACACATCAGTGGCAGCGCTGATCTCCCCAGTCAGGAGGATCTCAGGAGCCATGTGCCCGTGCGTGCCCATTGCCAATAGACTAGAAGTACCCGAATCATCTGTACCATACACTCACTGGGAGCGTACCTGTAAACGTCAGTGGCAGCGCTGATTTCCCCCGTCATGAGTATTTCAGGGGCCATGTGGCCGTGTGTGCCCATCGGTGGCTGTGTGTGTGCCCATGACCAATGAAACTACTACTACCAGCATCTACCCTGACTCCATACCTGTACACGTCAGTAGCAGCGCTGATCTCCCCAGTCATGAGTATTTCAGGGGCCATGTGGCCGTGTGTGCCCATGGCCACATCCACGTTCTCCCCCAGCGTCTCCACCATCTCCCTCCCTTCTCTGACTGCCTG